>JH651236.1:657287-713097 GCA_000260095.1 Tetrahymena borealis | reverse complement strand
TAAATTAATACAGTTGTGATATTTTTAAATACCAACCTTGATAAATTTGTTGATATAATTTGATTACTTATATTTAGTTTGTTGATTATTAACTAGTCTAAGTTATCAATTATGAATTCGCCTGCTTTATCAAAGAATTTTAAGTTGACATCATCGAAAGTTACTAATTTAAGCTTATTAAAACGATTAAGTTTATTTTACTTATTTTCTGTCTAAATCTGTAGTTCAATGTTTTTGAAATATATTTTATAATAATCTTCCAAAATGAAATCATTATCTTTGATTATTAAGTTGACTTACTTTTTTTCTAAGTTAGAGGTATTTAGAGCAGATTAAAATAAGATTATAGTTTCATCTGTGAAAATATCATAATACTTAGGTATTTTTGATAAGATTTGATTTGAAATTTCATAATTTATTTTATATTAACCAATTGAGAGCTGTTCTTTAAATACTTTTTCTTATAATTCTTCGTGCTATTTTTTTATTATAAATAAAAAATTCATATTTAAATTTTTCTATTTAATCTTTTGAAAATTATAAACAATAGATAATATATTCTTATAGCTTTATTTTAACTCTTTTAAATTATTGTTTCTTTTATATTTATTTATTTGAAATTTATTTACTAAAATTATAATTTTAAAAGTTTTTTTAATGTTCTTTAAATTAAATAGGAATCAATAAAATAATTCCAATAATATTAAATGAAAATTCTATTGCAAAAAAATAAAATGGATATTACTTATCTTTTCACTTTTACAAAAGAATCAGTTTAAGTGACTTCAATTAGGATTTTATCAGTATAAACTTTATCCTAAATATGATCAATCCAAGCACTAAAAGGAGATTAAAGACTATAGCCTTTTATAAATATACGAGTCAATTATTTTTGAGTTTAGCCACCCAATATTGTCTCAAAGTTGATAATTCGAGGTTATTTAATATTACTTATGGAATCAATTAAATTTGATGTGTATAAGTTGATTTTTATTAATAATATCCCTGATTCTAAAAGCACTAAATAATAATCTTAATATACCTTCATAATATCTCTAATTCTTGAATAAAGAAATTAATTAACTTTGTAGTAATTTATTTGCAAAAGGGATTATTTATCATAAAGTATAAATGAACTAGTTCCAAGCATATATATGTTACTCTAATCTTACTTAATAATTAATTCAGATTAGCAAGGGTTTTATAAATATCCAATTATTTATTTTGTTTTAAAATTGTAAACTCTACTTTCAAACTTAGTAGAAAATATTATATAAGGAGTATTATTTATAAATGCATAGTTTTGAACATTATTATATCCCTCATCTTATTCGAATACAATCAATAATGAAATTTGGTTAGAAGAAATATCTATTTTAAATATTTTTAAAAACTATTTTGTGAGCAGTACTAAATGATTTAACTCGATTTTAACCTATTTATTTAAAAATAAAATATTAAATTTAATTATAAAAGAAACATACTTTTACCTTGTAATACTAATTTAAAGTTATGATAGATGAGGATATTAACTAGCCTTATTAAGAGTATAAATATAATTAATTAAATGAATCAATTAAAGATATAATATCAGAAGAGAGCACTTAAATATTAATTAATATTAAATTGGTTTAATTGCTAAAGATTATATCAAAGTTATTTGACTCTCTATTAAATTTATAAATTTTTTGATTTTTTAATAAGCAATAAATATTATTCTCAAAGTATTCTAATACAAGCCACTTCTCAGATAATTCTCTCTCTGCAATAATACTCATTTTGGTAACATCAAAAACATGGTATCTAGTAGAACTTGAGAAAGCTACTAACTAATCTTAAGCTGATTTTCCTATCTTATAATACTACATTAAAGGTTGGTATATAATAGAGAGTTTAAATTAAGAAATATATTGCAAATTTGTTAAATTTATTATATCTATAACTCCTGTTGCTGTGTTAAATTACGCTAATATAGAATCAAATTGTAAAAAGAATTCATTGTTAATAGAGAGGGTATCTCTTTTGTAGAATAATATTGTTGGAGTATCTATGATGATAATATGATCATTTTATTTATCAATAACAATTTCTCCAGTTTAAGATATTAAATTAACATATGGATCAAAATAATATTCTAAGTAATCTAAACTAGTTAGAAATTTTTTAGTAGAAAATTAAAAAGCATTCAGTCTAGACTAAGTAACTACATAGATTACATCAAAGTCTTAGTCAAAAAGTAAGTAATTTGGTAGAAATTAAAACCATTATCTTTTAAATTCTAATTAATAAAAAGTTATTGTTTGCCCAGTGCATTCTTTATAATTAAATACTAAAAGAGATTTGTCCTGAGTAAATACTAATGTCTATTAATTTTTTATTCAAATAAAATAAAAAAATAAAATATATTAATTAATGAATAAAGTAAAATAGTTTACTTAATATTATCTGAGCTGTAAACCTTATAAAATAGTTTAATATGAATAATTACAAACTAAATTTAAGGTGTCTAAATTATAAACTTTTATTTAGTTTTGTAAGGTTGTAAATATAATTAAGTGAAGATCGTAATCAATATACTAGAATCCAGAATTTAATTGATTGTTGAATAAGTTTTTGATTTCACTGCTTAATACAAATGAATAATTTAGTTATATATTATCTTATTTAATCTCTAAGAAAATAATGTATAAAGGTTCTATCAAAAAAATTGTATTCCCTACTTAAATAAATTAACTCTATTATGTGATTTGAAAAGTGTTTTAAATTAAATTTACTACATTTTTTCTAGTAAAATTAACAAGAATCAAAATGAAAGTGGAATCTTTAATTTATGTGAAACTCTGGTAATGAATGACTAATGAGTTATATTATCTTATTTAGAAGATGTTTTCATAATAAATTTAGAAGAATTATGTTTGAAAAGTAAAAACTAAGTTTTCTTGTATTATGTAGAATTCTAAAGAAGATTTATCATCTCTAGTCATTAGTATAACGTTAAGCTCATCAAAGTATTTTTCTTCATAAGTTTTACCAAAATTTTTGATAATTTCATACGTTTCATTGACAAACAATAGTTCTCCTTGAAAGGTTTTAGCTAGAAAATAAATTTTATTGTCTACCTTAACTAAATTAAGTTTCGTAAGTAAGTATTCACCATAGTCAACAAAATTTATAGTTAAACCTTTTCAACATTAAATTTTATATTAGTTTCCAAAAAAAGAATTTATAGAAATATAAATTAAAAAGAAGGTAACTTACTTTATTATAAGTATTGTTTTGTTTCTAGATTAAAAGCTATAAGAATATTTTCATAAATTGTTGTAATAATTTTATTAGATAAATTTGCTTGTTATCCTATCAAATTTATTTAGCTGTGATAATATTTTTATACTAGATAGTCTTAGTAGTAGATCATAAATGATGATGAGAATTATTACACACTAAACATAGGATTATTAGCTGTTGTTAATTGCAATTAAATTAATTT
The DNA here is from genome assembly GCA_000260095.1 of Tetrahymena borealis. Classification (NCBI taxonomy): domain Eukaryota; phylum Ciliophora; class Oligohymenophorea; order Hymenostomatida; family Tetrahymenidae; genus Tetrahymena; species Tetrahymena borealis. The sequence goes on along the minus strand of JH651236.1, from coordinate 709,610 downwards.
AGATTCTAATGAAGTACTATAAACTTATTATATAGTATTCATTTCGATATCATAAGTTATGTAATTTAATATCTATTTATTTTAAAATAAAATTAATTTTTTATTATTATAAAATAATGAATTGAATGAGAAATTCTTATAATTATTTAAAATAGTAAAAAAGGAAAATAATTTTATTTACTTCATTATTCGATTCTATAAAAGTAGTCAAAGTTTTACTATTTGTCTAAATGAATTTTTAAGTAAATTATTTAATATTTAATCCTAAAGGTGCTACATTAATAATTTATTCTGTTACTATGTTCATAATATTGATGCTTGAAGTTGATTCTAGGTAAATAAAAGTATCTTCTAAATCAGAAAAACAATTTCCATCATATTAATTTATTGTATTCTTAACTAAATTAATTACTTTAAAATTTTATCCTACATTCATAACAGCTATTTATAATTTTAAATTTATGATACAAAATGCATCATTTATTGGCCCTGCATTTGTTATTAATCGAGAAATGCTTTATTATTAATTATAATCAAATAAAGTAATATCTAATTCTTCAGAATTTTAACAAGATAAATTCATAAAAACTGTATTTAATGAATAAGGCTATATTAAATTATCAGAATAAAAACTTGTTTGAAAAGTTAGTTAATCTTTTTAAATCGAATAAACAAGAATAGTATTTGTAGTCCAAACGTAAAGAGTTTTATCTTATACTATAAAATTTTAATATGACTAAAAACTTGATTACTTCTATCCTATATAATTAGCATAATAGCAAGTTATTTGATTGTTTCCAAATACATAAATATAGCTTTTTTCTTTTTTGTATTGAATCATCATTAATAAATTATCTGTATTGCTCGCTTATGATAATAATTTAATAGATGCTTAATCAATATTAAATTTATACAGCTTTTAGAGTTTTATATCATAAATAATCCAAATATAATTACTCTATTTTAGTGCTAAAAATCTTTTGACTAATTTGTATTCTGAAACTGAAAAATTAAAATTACGCTCAATTTAAATATTTTCATTTAAATAAATTATTTTAAATCCTGATGTAAAAATAATAACTACAGCATTCAACTCCTCATAAAAATCTATAAACTTTATAGATTCGATTGGACTATATTTATATGGTACTTTACCTTCTGTAAATCTACTATACTTCACTTAATAGTTTGACTTATTTATGCTATCCAATTTTATCATTAGAATAGTGCTTTTATATGAAACTAATAGTGTTTGCTAATCTTATTAATACTGTATTTGTGATTCAGTTGGTATTTGCTCAAAAATATATTCTTGCTTATTAAATTGAACTTCAATAGTGCTAGATTACTTAATAAATCCATCTGAATAAGGTATTAGCTTTAGAATAGTTGTTTGATCTGATTAATTAATAATATAAATTCTGTTTTGATCAAATTTGATGAGGCTTTCGGAAATTATTTGATTTGCATATGTAAAAGTGTAGTAAGATATTTCTTCATATTTTATCATATTAAATATTGATATTCCTATTTTGATAAGATTTAATTTATAAAAATTAATAAAGATAAAAAATTCCTATGAAAAATGCTATTTAAATATTAAGCACAATCTCAATTTGCAAAATTATTTAAAAAAATGAAATAATTTACCTTTTTATCCACTAACTAGAAGATATTATCCATCTACCATTAATTAAGATGAGATGATTTATCCACAATTCAGTTTTAAACTTTTTATCTTAAATAAATAGATTTTTAAAAGAGATTTATTTTAAAATTAAATTATTTATTTACCTAATAAAAGCTTAATTCCTTTTCTTTAATTTAAAGTGTTACTATTCTAAGTGATTCTAAGCTGGCATTATCTTTGAGGAATAATATAGGATTTATTTATTCTTGTGCATATACTATTGAAACTATGTTTTGCAGTTAATAATAATATTAAACATAATATTCCTCTGCAGTATTTATCATATAGAAGTACTTTTTGGAAGTAGAAAATAAAATAATTTATTTCATTTTTTAGAAATAATAAATTTGGTAGGAAGGTTAGGATGGAGTTGTAATCTTAAATTATGGAGGCTTAGTATATTCTTCCATTTCAACTAGAAAGTTATCATTAGATAAATATAGGGTACTATCTACTGCATTAGGTTTATTTATTATGCAGTTATTATTATCTACATGTAAAATTGCTTATAACAGTCGCTGTTTATTAGATTTAATTGAGCTTTAATTTTCTTACTTATTCAAATCATTTTTATTTTCTTTATTTTTTTTATTAACCATTTAGATTGATTTAATTTAATCTAAGTTAGATAATTTTTTTTTAAGTATTCTTCTTTTTTTTTAATTTTTTTCATCCACTCTTTTATAAATATTTTCTTCTTCTTTCATAATAGATGGAGGTGGATTTACAAGAGCGAGAATATCATAGGGAATTGGAGTTCCTAGATTATCTAATTTTATCAATTTAGTGCTATTATCATACACATTAAGTATATTAAGAGCTTATGAATTTAAGCAAAACAGAAAGTTTCCTATCACCTAAACCAAGGATCTGTTAGTGCATACTTTGATCATAAAAATTTAAGCTGAATTGAGTTTGAAATCAATTAATATATATTAATCATAAGATTATGAAAATCCTACAATAAATTTATCTAATTTAAAATAGTATAAAATATAGGCACTCTGATAGACTATTTTATGGAAAGGAATTAGTTCTGGAAGGCTGAAAACTATAGCTGCATAGTAACTTAAAGCAATTAACTATTTATGATAAAATTTTAAAATATAAAAAATAAATTAAAATTTATGTATGCCCTTTTATCAAATCAAATTACATTATTATCTTCAAGAACAATTAAAGAAGTGAACTAATTAAATAGTTCTTTCTAATCAGTATATACAATTTATTAATTTTAATATCCTATCTTCTAAAAAGGGATGCAAGATTTTGAGTTTTAGTCTTAACTTTCTGGGCAGAAATATGAACAAGTATTAGATTCTTACTCATAATATTAGTCATACTTGCAAAAGGTTTAAATGCAGCTCATTTTATCTTAGCTTAAAATCCATCCATCTCTACATTTATTGCATGTAGAATCTAAATTACACTCTAAACAATTGTTTATTTAACATTATAAACACATCTAAAGGAAATCTTATCTATAATAACCTTCTTAGCAATTTGAATTGCACTATTTACTCTCTTAATTCTATTTTAAAATTTTATTCTTTAATATTTGACTAACATAAGTGTAGATTTACCAGATATTAATCTTTTGGGCAACTTAAGCAGCTATTTTAAAAACTGCAAGTTAAGCAGTCAGATGAACATATTCCGCAAGAATCATCATTAATGTCAAAGTAATTTCCGTTTTGCTAGCATTGATATAAGGAAAAAGAAAATAATCCTTTTAAAAATATTAGATTAAGTACTACTTTAAAGAATTTCATTTTGTTGTAATTACTCTATTTATTTGAATTTTTTTATATTAAAGAATTCTTTAATCTTGTTTATCCTAATATTATTAAAGATTCTAATATTATTAGTTATCCAATATCATTAAAGGGAAGATATATTTGTATTTTATAAATTAAGAACCTTTCTTCAGATTCCTTTTGTTTCTCATTTTAATTAGTTAAACCACAAAATAGGAATTAGAATCTAAACTCTAATACTTATGAATCATAAAAAATAACTTAATACAAAGCCTTTAAATAGAATTCTTAATTTCTTTATATTTAGATCTTTTTAATTTTTTATTAAACCCAAATTGTTTGAATGGGTTTGATTATATGATATTTAAAGAAAAAATATATTAATATAAATAATCCTATTATTTTATTTTTTTTAATAAATTCTATATTAAAAAAACTTATTAACTTAAATTAATAATTAACCAATAAAATTAAAAAGCTTTAATAATTTTATTATATAAAATATATTAACAGTTCTAACTAAATACATTAAATCAATAAAAATAAATTAATCTTAGGGAATATCTACATATATTTTTTTATTTCCTAACTAAGTTAATTGTAAAATGCATACACATTCATTATGTTATTATACAAAAAAATAATTAATTCTCAGCTTAATGAAAATTAAAGATAAATCAATATTGAAATTTGCCAATAATTACTTGAAATTTCTTAAAGATATTTAAATTAAATCTGAATTATAAAAAACAAAAAAACAAGGAACAATAACTAAATTTAATAAATTTATTATTTTAACTTTCTTACTACTGCTTTTTATATTATTCAGCTAATATTTGCTAGATTTATTCTTTTTTAAAAGGTATTTCTTAATTAATTAGAGGGGAGAATAATGTCTTATTGCTTGTTTCTACTCTAGCTTTAAATCAAAGGTGATATAGGAACTCCCGAAGCTTGACTTTAATATACTTCATTTTACTATGTAGCACTATTAATTTCTGATTATTATGAGTATTATTATGTTAGCTTAGTTCTATGAGTGAATTATTATCTCACTTAATTAGGAGGTAATATTATTTATTCCTATTTTAATATAAAATTATTTAAATTAATTAAAGAATTATATCAATTATTTTTACGTTATCGGATGATAAGGGAGATAGGCAAATTGTTTAGTTTTTTTTAATCATATTCTATGATGAATAAAAATCATACTAGTTGTCTAATATAACTTTTAAATTATTACTTTGATTAGAAAATAGAAGTGGCGTTATTTTTTAGGATTGAAGATTACTCGATTTATTCTTTTGATGGAGTATAATTAATTTTTTCCATAATCTATGAACTCTTATTAATGTAACAGTTTGAATATTAATGAATGCAAATAATGAAGGATATTTTTATTTCAATCTTAATAAGAGTTTGACTAAATTTGTTTTCAAATAATTATTTTAGATTCCATTGATTTGTACTATAGACTAAGCATTTAATAAGAAATTTAGGACTCCAATAATGTTGATAAGTAAAATTAATGCATATCCAATTTTTGTATAAACTTGTGACTCAGTAATATCTTAAATAATAAAGTGAAGGAATATAAATGTAAAATTAAGTTCATTCATTAGGTTATATTCTAATATTTACTACTTAGTATTTTGTATTGGTTAAAGCTTTGCTATCATTAGAGTATAAATTAAGAGGATTAACTAAATAATACAAATTTTATAAGTGTCTTTCATATTGGTATTTATAATTACCATTAGAAGTAACTTTTTACCAATTTTTATAATCTCCCAGTAGAAATATTTTTTTTTGTAACTTTTTACCATAATTCCATATATAAGAATAAATTTAATGTTCAAAAGGATTGAGTTATTTTTAAACTGTTAAATTTGTTTGAATATCATATATGGAATTAGCAAACACCAGATTAAAATAAGAGGTATCAATAATGTGTAAATATATACTCTGTGAATTTAAGTGAAGCATTTGAAATCTAATTATGATATAAGATAGTAATTACTTCCTATTTTTCTACAAAATAATCCAGAAATCAAAATTTTTGAAATCGAAGGCTGATAGAATAAATAAAAAAATAGAAATGATAAAGGGATAATAAACGAGGTACTCTTAGAGGCTTTTATTAGATTTTTATAATACCTTCTAATAATTATATAGAGTGAAATAGCTATTAAGCAATACTAAACTACAATCTAGCCTAATTAGAAAGTTAACTTATGGATCCATAGAGGATATTAATCTGACATAGTTGTTATACAGTCAAAACTATTAGCTGTCATATTTACAGGCTCACCAAATAAATTAAGAGTAATTTATAAAGAAGAATGAGTTTCAGAAGTAAATTATGTTATTAATGATAGGATTTATAAGTAATGAATAAATAATTTTATCTATTGAAAGATATCTTAGCCTTCAGAGCAGGACCTGCTTGTGACAAATAGATTAATTTTTCTCATTAAATCTAACTAAAACATTATTATCTTCTATTTAATTATTTTAAGGATACCGTTTGTTAAATAAAACGAATATCCAAAAATAAATATAAATAAGGTAATATACTACATTGGAGATTAATCACAAAGTACGCATTCTTTATTAGACATGCCATATTATTATCCCCATATATTCGATTTACTATCACAGCAATTGCAAATTGGGCCAACATATCCTCCAAAACATCCATTTTTACCCTTTTCATAAGTTTCTGAGCATCCTTTAGTATTGCATGAGTAAATATCATCAGTTAATTTACCTTCTCTCCAAAAACCATCCTTTAATTTAATTTCACTTTTGTTACAACTTAAAGCGAAGTTTTCAGAACATGTTTTACAAGTTAGTTTATTTTAATCTGTGGTCATGTTAGGTAAAACGAAAGAATACTTATTGATACATTAAAAACACCTTTTTTAAAATAAAAATATATATTAAATTGAATATTTAATAATAAATTATATTTAATTATTCTTAATAATTCTTTTCTTTTCTTATTTAATATTTTAAATTAATTTAAATCAAATTCTAATAAAATTTTTAAAAGAAATAATAAAAAGTGAGTATTTAAGAATATCTTAGCTTTATTAAAAATAAATGATTATTAGAAAGATTAACTTAATTAATTACTCTATAAAGTTATCATTGACTAATATTATTTCTCCGCGGATGCATTCTCTAAAAGTAATATCTAACATAATATTTAATCTAACTTAATCATAGATGATATTAGATTCTATTATAATTTATTATTCTGCTTGGTTCTTATATAAGAGAATAGGTTGAAACTGATAAACTCCTAGGTTTGTATCATAAATTAAATCTGATCCTTTTTTTACAATTAAATTTTCATTTTATTTAATGTTAATTTGTAATTTATATTATTCTTTTTCGCTTTCTATATTTGATATTCCATTTATATTTTAAAGAGGCTAATTATCTTCATCGATAAAGTTAAAATAAATTTCTTGATCAATACTATCTCCACTTGAGATATTAGATATTCTTTAATTATTATAAATTGTATTATTTTTATAAACTCTTTTAATAGAGTAAGGTAGAGACCCAACATCGTTGCCATAAAAAATTCCTTTATTTATAAAAAAATCTTTTAATTAGAATAAATAAAACTATAATGAAAAGTATTAATTTGAATTGTTAAAATGATAAAAATAAGGAGTATAAAATCTAATAATATAATTATTATTTTTACCTATATTATTTTTGAAGACATTATCTACTTTGTATTATTATTATTATTATTTTAAGAAAGATTAACTGAGAGGAATATTATACCAAATTGCTCCACCAATTTATGCTTTATTTCTTAAGAATATAACTTCATTTAAGCTCAAAATATTTGAATCTTTCATTCCAATAGCACCTCCTCTTTCTAATAGTGCTGTATTGCTATCAAATTAAGATTATTAATTTATCTATATATTTTTTGATTAAGTCATAAATATTGCTCCTCCTGAATTTTCTTTGGCAGAATTATATAAAAATTTCGTATTTTAAATCATTAAAAGATTATTATTTAAATCTTTAATATATAGAGCTCCTCCAAAATTTTAAGATTAGCATTTTTAGAAAGTGCTATTTGATACTATTGAGCTCAAAGAATTAGTAATTTAAACGGCTCCTCCGTAGCAAATTTCATCCTTTTCTGAAGGTAAATAGGCACAAGTAAGATTATTAAAGTTGCATAAATCAATAATTAATACTTATGATTAACTGATTTATAGCCCACAAGAATTTTTGCTTGAACTACACTATCTAAACTAGCTATTTGAAAGATAAAAATAAGATCCATAAAATTGAATTGTAGTTCCTAAAGTAAATCTTAAATTAGTGAAATTTGAATATTTTATTTCCGTTAGATTTTATGAGTTAATATTAATTAAATGATAATTTGCTTAGACTGTATCCACTGCCATTTATTCAATAAATATATTCTGTCCTTATATATCTATTATACTAAATTTGTTTTCAATAAATAAATCAGTGAAATTAGTCCAGATTATTTTTAAAATATTAATTTAGTAAGAAATAAAATTATTATCTTATAGACTTTCGGTTTTTAGAATTCCAATTTCTCTTAATATAGTTACTTTAAAATAGTTTATTTAAGTGTTATTGTTACCTTAAATAAATATTAAATATAGAACTTTTGCAAAATATTGTTAATTAGAATTTAAAAACCTTTAATTCTATTATTTAATAACATTTTAGCATTAAAAATTCAATAAATTTAGAATTTCAATTCTTTAAAATATTATTAAATGAGAGTAATCTAGCTTTAATTCATTAATTTATAGATTCTTGATGGTTATATTCTTTGAATTAATAATTTACATAAGATTCCCAGAAAAAGTGCAATTTTCTATTTTTAGTGTGTCTATGATTGCGTTTTAAATGTTATTAAAAAATAGAAATGAATTTTTTATTTAAATGTTTATTCCAGTTAGTGTTAAATTATTAATATTTAGTGTTTAAATATTAGAAAATTCAATTGCAATTTTATCTCTCTAAATAAATTAATCTTTGATAACCAATTAAGATATTTTTAACAAGTTTAAAGAACTAAATATAAGAGTATTTGTATTGTTAGTAATTATTATTTCAACTTAATCAAAGAAAACTTAATCCAACGAATTGAATTTATTTATTATTATGTCAGAGCTAGGTGCAGATATTAGCAAGTCTACCAACTTAAACTATAATTTCTTAATTTCAGGTAACATAAAAGAAGATTCTTCGATTTAAATAATAGGCCTTTTTTAATTTATTTCCTATGAAGAGAATTCAACTAAAGTATTAGTGGAGAATATTGGCTAATAAAGTTAAATTCTTGGAATCTTTATTAAAATTTCATTTATTTAAATTGTGTACTTGCCAACTATTTTCTTTAAACTAAATACTCTATCCTATAATAATTTTTACTATTTTAATTTTAAAAAAAATTAATTTTTAAAGAAAATATCTAAAAGAATATATATAGAAATAGAAGAAAGATAATATTAATTACGAAGATATTTTGTTCATATATTGAAACATGTGCTTAGTAGGTTACTTAAATCTAATCAGTAGTTATTTATTCTTAAATATTATCTATTTAGAGTGTATATAGTGATTCATTGCTATAAACTTTAAGCTGAATGAATTGATTTGCTGTTATATCAGAGCTATATTTAATATTTAATAATTGAGTTAGATTATATCATTATAAATAGTTATTTATTTCTTCATCAATCTATTTATTTTCAAGATTTGAACCCCTTTTTCTAAAATGATAACAAAATAATCAGAAAATAAGTTTCTCATATCTTTTATCCTAGAATATTAGAATTAATCAATGGCATAGCTATTAATAATATTCAAAGTCTTTTTATCATAAATAACAATATTTAATATTCCTACAATATAGAAATATTAAAGATCTTCTATAAACCTTTACTCAGATTAAGAAAAACTTAATAGATATCCTATTTTCTGGTTTTTATTTATATCAAGTGCATAAGATTCAAAATTTGATGAATAAATTAAAATAGGACTTTAGAAATCTATAATTATTGTATAGTCAAGTATTTTGTACTCCAATTCATCTAACTACAACACCATATCAACATTTATTTAGAAATCAATTTCCTTTATTTTAAATATTTTCAATTATGTACTCGTACTTAGCACCAAATATTACTAAAACATTTTCACCTATTAAAATATTAAAAAATTTATAAATAAAAAAATTATTTTAAAGGAAATATTTACTTAGGCTTAATTTTTAGAAACACCAATTAATTTTATATTAGATGAGCTAACCGAGAATAAAAATTATTAATTTTAGGTATCAAATAGACCTAAATAATCTTGATTAAGAATTTAAAGGTGTATTAATTAAGGATTGCTATTTAATCCTTAATATAATTATTCAAATTTAAGTAAACTGTTATTAAATTTTAGTATTTATGATGATTACCCTAGACAATATGCATCATAACCTAAGAATTATATTATCATACACTTATCAGAAATAGAGCTTGTATATGTTACTTTCGTGTTTAGAGCATCAAATATAAAATAATATTAGAAATGAGCTATTATTATAACTTAACTCTCAGATAATTTACTTATTTTAAAATTATATCCAGAAGGAGTATATTAGATTTTTAGCTTTGTTTAAAATATATTTTTAAAATCTTCTAAATTCTTTAAGGATATTACACCTGAATTTTAATTTAAAATAACTATTTTAGTTAATTATGATAAATAAATAATATTTGTGCTATCTTTTTAGTCAATATATTCCTAATTTCCAAATAGGATGGTTGATAAATCTATTTATAGAATACCTTCAGATTGCAAAAATATTAGTTGATTGGTATCTTATAAATAGATATTATTTTAATAAAAATGTAGTAATTAAGTGTCATCATCAAACTTCCAGTTCAAAAGGAATTTTAATGTAGTTAGCTAGAATACATTGAATCCATTAGGTACAATTATAATTAATAGATCAAGATCAATATTAACTTAAAAGATATTTTTTAAGTTTGGTAAAATTGATGGAGTAATATCAAATAGATAATTACTTACAATAGCACAGGTGACTGCATCAATAATAAATACCTTCTAAGTCGATAACAATACTATTTTCTTAATAATAAAAATTTAAACTTATCAAAAAAATTCTGAATATTAAAAAATATTATCTACATACTTTAATTTTAATCTAAAATTAAAAATAAAGTATATTATGAAAAAGAGATAAATATTAAAAATAAAATAATTGAAATTAAGTATTTACTTCTATGTTATATTCAAAATAAAAATTGATCCAATCTATTATATCAATAGAACATATTTTCTCAAAAGTCCCAATTTTGTAAGCATTAACTTCTTATTTAGATTAAATTATCCATAAATAAAATGTATTAAAGCTAAAATATATTCCATCAGAATTAAATTAGGATATTGATTATTAAAAAAATAAAGAAGTAGAATATTTTTTAATAATTTTATAAGATTCTTCATATATTTAAAAGGTAAAAATGTCAGAAATACTTATTAAAACTATCATATCATCTTTTTGAAAAATGAAATTAGTTAGAGATTAATAGCCTTAATCGTTTTGAATTGAAAAAAAGGTTTATTTTTCATAGTTGAATGCAATCAATAAATTATATTCCACTCCATAACAGGAAATGATGACTATATTTCTAGAGTGGATATAGTAAAGTTAACTCATTTGTAATTCGTCAATTCTATCAGATATTATAGGAAAATCTACCATTTTTTCACTATTAACATAATATATAGATAATTTCTTTCTTTCAGTATCTAAAATTAAAAATATTCCGATGTCTTATGAAAATAAGATACTTCTTACATTTCCAAAATCATATACTGGTTATTATTTTAAGATATTATGAACCTATCCACCAGGATTAATCTGAAGAATATCATCATTTAGAAAAAGAATAGGTTTGTCATAAATTGAATTTTCATTTTTATCTATTTATAAAATAATATTATATATTTATTTAAATTGTGCTTTTATTTAAATATTTTTTAATAAAATATTTTTAAATATTTATGGGAAAAAAATAAATAAATTAATAAAATAATTACTTATTATTTCTACTTTTTTTGAAATAGAATCTATCTTTATAATAAAACTATATTTATTAAAGTAATAAATATTTCCTTTTTTTAAGGCTAGTTGATAAGATTGCACACTAATTAATTTCTAGTGGTAGAGAATTTATTATTTTAGAGAATTGCTATCATATAACATTCTAGAATATGTATTATTATAATAAACAAATCTCTATTAATTAATTTGCTTAAAATTCTTATCATCCTATTTTCTATCATATAACCTTTATTTTATTGTCTTAATCCCAACATCATATAAGACATAAAAATCCTAATTAATAAAATAAATGAATCAATCAAGTTTTATCTAATTTTTAATTAAATTTACTAAATTAGTAAAATAGAGGATGATATAAAATGTATTATTTTAGATTAATGAATACTCTGAAGCTAATATTCCACTTATCGAATAAGATATAATAAAGATACTACCATCTGCAATATTTAAAATTTTAGGTATATTTTTTATTGAATAAATAACCCAATTTTAGTGTTAAGAAGTTGGACATTATGAAAATTCGGCTTTGGTTATTTTGCTTGTTAACATATTTAAGTATTAAACTTTTCCACCAAGGATATAACGAAACGAAAAGGTATTAGTATATTGTTGATCAATACTACAAGCTTAAAATTCATTATCATCTATAAAAGTAGTACTTTATTTTACTATTATTTAAGTTTCTTCATCATAATTTATAAATTACTAACCTTCATCATTATACTCATAAACTGCAAGTGTTTAATCAGTTTCATAGTATTTGTAAAAATTTCCTAAAAATTAATCTTCAAATATTAAATTTTATTCATTAGGCTTGATAGGATAGATAAATATTGACTCTGAAGTTATTTCTCTAACGAGTAATTTATCATGAAAGAGGTAAATATCAAGAATATCCCTAGATGGATCACTTATTGTATACCTAAATATTTTTTAGTAATCCTTTATTATATATAAAGTGTGAAGAGATTCCCCATCCAACATGATGACAGCAAATTTTTTATTTACATAGATTTATAAATACAAGATATTACTTTCAGCTGTCACAAACCCATAATATTATTAAGTTTTTAAATCGTAAAATAAAATATCAAGTTAATCTTTTCTAAAAATAAGATAATAATTAAAGGAGTAATATTCTGTGATTATAAAATCAACCCAAGATTCTTACTCATATTTTTAAATATTATCAAAGATAACTTTAAATCCTTATGTATAAATGATATATATTGCTTCTGTAAAATCATTGTAAAAAATATCAATGATGTTACCAGGTTTCTTCATGAATATACTACCATCTACGCAATTGTAGGTACTTTTTTACTGAATTATATCATTTTCCTTCATTTAAATAATTTCTAACTCATTTGAATTAGAAAAAATAAATCTTTAAGATTGTTTGTCATAAATAACCAAATTTTAGTTAATGTAGTTAGAAAAGTGATATGAGATAGGATCAAGACTAACTATAATAATAGTATCTTAGATAAATTAAATTTAATCAAAATATATTATTTTAAACTGCAGCAATTAAGCACTTACTATTTAGGTGATTATGTAATTATTATTAGTTTGTTTGTCTTCCTAAATCAAAATAACCTATTCTATCACATTTTTATCTATTTTATTGAAGTTGTATTTTGATTTAATTGGAATTAAAGAATTTACTTATTAAATTCCATTTTTATCAATAATCTAAGAGCCTTTATTAAAAAAAAAAAATCAGTATCTTGTGTTATTAATAATATATTTACCATAGTTATTTATTATCAATATTATTTATAAATTCGATAATATTTTACACTATTATAAATCTCCTAGATCATTGCTAATCTATCCTATCTTTAATAATTAAATAATTTTGTTAAATTATGGTGAGCTAAAATATTCTAAGATATTTAATTAATATTATTGTGTAAAAATAAGTAAATTAAGATTATATTTTTACCTTAATAAGCACAAAGGAACCATCAATATTCTATTTGAATTTAGATAAATAGAAAATAGACTAATGAGATTAATCGCATATTACTAAGTGAATCTCATTGTCTATTAACCCAGCACATTTTATTAATATTTTGTTAGAGAATTAGATAGAAAATATAGTTTCTCCTTTATTTAAAAGATAAATCGAAGTAAAGGATTTGTTGAAAATTATCTTATCATCAATTCTTATGATTTACATAGATTGAGGGTTTAGAAAAGGTAGATATTGAATTGGTTAATAATTTATTTGTTTTTAAATTACTTAATTATCAATAAACACTATATCAGGATAACTACTTCCTTATAGATTTCTATAATTTTATTATATCTTTTACCTTTTTGATGATTTAATATTTTAAGATTTTTCATATTTTGAATTTAATAATCTCATGTTCTTATATTCAGATGTAACGTTAACAGGGTTAGTTAATTTGTAGGAATAAATTTCATTAGATTAAATATCTTAAATATTTAAATTCTGTAAAAAACAGAACTGCAATCCATCTTTATGCTACAATGTGCAAGATGTTGTTATTTTGGATTCTTCATAATCAACTTACAAATTCTATATATTAATTTTAGCAAATTATCCTGTGTTGAAGATTACATAGAGTATATTATTATTCATATATGAGTCTTTAACTGTGTAAGGAAATAAAATTTTATAATAAGGTTCTAATCCTTCATAATCATAAAATAAGGTTGACATTCCGCAAAGTATGACTACCTAATTAATGTATATTAATGGAGAATAAGTTTATCATATTTTTTATAAATTGAATTTACGCTATCTTTATCCTCTATTTATAATAGATACATACTTTTCACTGTGCAAGGATCATTCCTATCTATCGGAATATTGTTAATATTTATATCTCCTAATCTTTAATAAGGAATACAAGCCTTCATATTTTAATCCACACCTTCAGGACAAAATTACTAGCAGGATTGATCTTAGCTATTATAAAATAAGTTATTTGCAGTACATCTATCGTTTAGACAATATTTTCTATCATCAGATAAACTCCATCCTTACTCACATTAAAGACATTCATAATCAGTAGAACATTTGAGACATTACTATATAATACATTTTTAACACTAATTGAATTGGTGTAAATAGCTATAGTATCCTATGGGGCACTAATCAACACAATCACCTTAAAATGTATGCTATATGTACATTATATTATCAATAATTAATATGAAATAATGTTTAAATATTTGAATACCATTTAGGTTTCGCTTTTTTGAGAGCATTAAATACATTATTGATCATTAAAACATACTTAGCAATCCTTTGAACATGGCTAGCAACTTATAGTCTTAGTATCAAAATATGTCTTTCCAACACTTCTACAAAAGTCATTTAGAATTTCTTAAGCAAAAAAATGTTCTATAAAGGTTATTATTTATAGAATTAGGATCTATTAAATCCTCATATTTACTTTCTCTTCTTTTGTAATAAGAAACTATATATCTCTTTCTTTTTTTAATTGATCTTCTTAGAAGTGGAATAACATAAAAATTTACACATCTTTTATTAAACTTTTCACAGAAGCTTAAAACCTTTTGATTCTAAGGTGGATTGTAATGATGGTTATAATTGAATGTGCGATGAATTAATTTTGTGAATTTTTAAGTCTAAAATAGCTAAATTTGTATTAAATAATAAGAAAAATTTACTTTTCTTTCAATAATTAAATATTTGAGTCTATAAGTATATGAAATAAAAGAAATCCTTACCATCCATTAGCAATCATTCTTTTTTATTTTTGATTTAAAAATGAAGCTTTATAAGACTAGACTTCTAGTCAATCTCCATAGAATAATTAAAAGAAAAATACAAAAAATTATCTAACCAAAGTTCTAAAATAAAATCTTCTATTTATCTAAAGCGTTTGATCAACCTACATTTATAAAATAATTGTTATATAGCGGAACATCTCTAAGTTGACCACCTTTATGCGTATGGTAACCTCTATATGTTGACTAAAAAAATATAAAATTCTGTACAAGTATCAAATTTTCATTCAAATTCTACTTCTCTAATTTGGGTACCTATCTATATTGGGAAGATTTTCTTCGTCCGAATAGTACCTACATAGAGAGGTTCCACTGTATAGTAATATCATTCCATTAAAATCATTAGTAATCTAAAGTTAATTCATTTTTTGATGGTTATTATTAATTAGAAGTTTTTTTAACTTTTTTGGGGAATAAACACCAAGGAAAATTTTTTAAATTTTAATATCCCCTTTATCTTCTTATTTTTCCTTAAACTCTAATTTATATTTCTTTTATTATTCAAGAATTCTTACCATTTTAACTTTTTTTAATTTAACAAAACTATGTTATTTCTGGAATTTCATTTAAAGAGATTAGATATAACTTAAGTTTATTTTTAACCTCTATTTACCATCTACTAATAAATTAATAGTTTCAGTGAAACTTAAAATAAGTTTCTTGTTATTTTAGATATTCAGAACAATAACTGCTGTAAAACTAAAATTTGAGAAGGGATGAGAGCTTGAATTATCATTTCAAATCAAATACAGTTAATTGTGTTTAAAATGTGGTTTTATTAAATAGATATTGGATTTTCGTATTGTTATATTTTGTTAATTAAGTTATAATAGGTGACTAGAAATATATATATTTCAAAAGAATACTAAGATATATAAAATAAAAAGAATCAAGAAATGTTATTAAATACTCTAATTTAAAAAAGTTCATATAAAATTAGAAGATGTTTAATTGATATTCAATTAAGTAGATTTTTATCCTCCTTTGTAAAATGTTTCATAAATCTTGCCTAATTTAGTTTCCTTTTTTAATAAATTAATATTAATATTGTTTTTAGTTATCAAAAACTTTACTTACATTATCTTATATCTATTCATTAGAAAAGAGATACATCTATTCAAATTCGGAGTTTTTTAATTCACTCTATTAAAGAGCAGCTTATTGAGAATATTGATTTCCAGAATTCCAATATTCTTTTGTTTACTTTTTCATAGTTTAACTATTAAATATATTTTTAGCATTAATGTTTTTATTTCTAAAATGATTCAAGACTTTCTTCCATAACTTGTGTACTCTATAAGCATTAATTTTTCTGAATTAAATAAATTTCAAGAAATTTGGACATTTTAACCATTTTTTGTATATAGATTATGCTATTTTACTTGAAAGAGTATTCTTTTCGTCTAATTAAATTATTAAAGCATTAGAAGCTATTTATAATATTGATATTATAGCTATAAAATTTATTAAAAAAATAAGAAAATATCCTATTATTAGCATAGACTTTGAAGGATCATTATCCTAAATGATAAAAGACAAAAGCAAGAATGAAAAATTAAGAATTATCATTAGTAGCTTTTCACAAAGCATTTAATGGATACTTGAATGAGGCTTTTTTATAATCAAGTTTAAAGTATAAAATAATAATACTATAACAATAAGAGACAATTTAATATTATTCTTAAAATTAGTATTTATTATGATCATTAATATTAGCTTTTAGTAAATTTTAATAATTTCCCAATTGAAGTACTTAGATTTATAACCTTAATAGATTACACCGTAAACTATAACATAAGGAATTCTTTTAATTTGAGTTTAATAATTCGTTATTTCATATAGCCTTTTGTATAATATTAAAGGAATAATTATACACCAAATCGCTAAAAGAGGGATAAGGGTAGATATCATTAAAGTTAAATGATTTTAAGTATAGCATTATTGGTTTAAATCGGATATTAAAAAATAATTATCTCCAATTTGTCTACAGAATATACCTGATATTAATAGCTTTGAAACGGACGGTTAGTAGAAGAGGTATATAAATATAAAAGAAGCCTTGAGGTAAATTTTGATAAAATTTATCTGAATAGATTTTTTTATTTTTCTAAGGTAGATCAAGTAAATTAAAAGATTAACTGCTATATACTATAATATAACACTTGCAACTTAAAAAATGAGTCTATGATACCAAATAGGATAATAGTAAGACATTGTAGTTAGGCAGTCCAAGCTAGTTACAGTTAAGCTTGGTGGATCTCCAAAAATTGTTATTGATACATTGATAAATTAAGGGTATTTTATATCAAAAGCTAACATTAAAGAAATAATCTAAAGATAATGAATAAACATTTTAATCCAAAGTGTGATATTATCACCTTACAAGCTTGACCTACTTGTCATTAGAAGCTCAATCTTACTAAATAATATTAATTTAATGATAACTATTTTTTTCTCTATTAAATTTGTTACACACAGGATTATGTAAAATAAGTATCCCCCAAATAAAACTATAAAATAAATGTATTGATAAAATAATTCAGAACACCTGTTACATTACAAACCAGTTTTTCCATACTAAAATCCCCAAGTTTTTTTTGTACTATCACAACTATCGCATAAAGGCCCAACAAATCCTTCAGTGCACCTATTAATTATTTTTTATTTAGTTTCGGAACATCCTTTAGTAGCACAGGAGTATATTTAATCAGAATTTTCAGATTCTCTCCAGTACCCATCTTTCAAAATAATGGAATTCTTATTACATCTGATAGCAGAGTCTGGACAAGATTTGCATGTTAAAGAATTTCTATTATTTTCTAAATTTGGTTATATTAAAGAATATTTTCCTTCTTAGCACTCAATACACCTATTTTTAGTTCATATTTTTAAAAATTATTACATTTTAAAGATTATTGTTAAAATTAATTAATTACTATATAAAATTATCTGAAGAGTAAAGGAGTAGCTCACCTCTTTCACAATCTCTAAAATTTAAGATTAAACTATACTTTAGGATCTAATCGTTGTTAAGAGGTTTAGATTAAATAAACACATTTTATTTTTTACTATTTTTGTAAATAGAGTAAAGTTCCAATTTATACAATCCTTTTTTCTATATCATCTCAAGAGTTTATCCTTATTTTACAACAAGATCTGAGTTATTTTCATTTAAAACTGATAATGAATAACCAGCTCTCTCATTATAAATTGAAGTAGAATTAGCATTAAGTGTTGATTATTAGAAGTTTAATTAGGAATTCTCTTCATCAATAAAATTAAAGTATATTTCCTGATTTAATCTATTACCGCTAGAAATATCATAAATTTAATTTGTATGAGATACTATTCCTTATTCATCAAACATTTAAAGTTCAATAGGATATGAACCAATATTTTACCCATAAAAGTAACCTATAAATTAAAAAAAATATTATTAAGAGAGCTTTAACAATTCATTTTTACCTTTATTATTTGCAAATATATTATCTCTATATAAATTTGGGTATAGACTTACTAATGTATTTTCCATATTATGGTACCATACTGCTCCTCCAATTTAGGCTACATTCTCCATAAAAATTGATCTTGTTAGTGTTATTAGTTTTATATCTTATATTCCAATTGCTCCTCCTCTTTCCTTCAGAGCTGTATTGTTTTTGAATTTGGTTTAAGTAATAATAATCTACTCCTATTTTTCTATAAAAATAGCACCTCCAGAATTATTTTATGCATAACAATTTGTAAAAATAGATTTATCAATCTCTGCCTATGATTTAACTTAACTATTAATATAAATAGCACCTCCAAAGTTAGATGAAGATACATTTTAAAAAAAACTATCAATTATTCTTAAGTAATTAATATCATTTACATAAATACTTCCTCCTTTACAATTATTTTAGGTGTTGTCATAATTTTCTTTGTTTTATCTTATTATTTTATTACATTTTATATCTAAGAAAAAGGATTTTATAATTTCTAACTTAGAGACTTAAGTTGCTTAAATTACAGCTGTCACATTTGAGTTTATGCAAGTGAAATTAGAATTTTAAAACTCAATTTCTCCTCCAGAAATTTAAAATAATGAACCTGATTCTAAAGTAAATTAATAGAATGTAGAATTACTGATCTTGCATTTTTTTTCTGAAGTAATAGTTATTAGATTTTAATTTAATTTGGCTAGATTTATATTCATATTATCAATCTGAATATTTAAAGCTAATAATAAAAACGGCTCAAAAGTGTCTAGGTTTGGATAGTGTTAGTAGTTAGTTATTTCTGTTCTTAAGATATTCATTTCAAAATTAAAAAATTGTGATTTTGTATTTACTACATAATGCATAGATTCTAAAATTCCAACATTCACAATTGTATCAATATTGATATTAAAAATATAACTTTTATAACACCCTTGAATTGTGATAAGATATTCTCTTGTTTAATTAAGCTATTATTAATTGTATTCTTACAATAAATGCAGTTTTGATTGATTATTCTTAAATTATTATTAAAGAAAATATGTATCACTATAAATATATTTAGCTGTCAAAGATTAAATTTCTACTAAATCTATTATAATAAATTTAAAGAGGTTATCTTAACTAAGAGTTGACTTTGTTATATTAATATGGTTGATTGTTATATTAGTACAGTTCTTAAATTCAAATATATTTGAAGATAAATTAGAATCTTCAACTGATAAATTTCGAATGTTAATAGAATGAATCATGCTAAATTGTATCATAGGATAAATAGATTGGATATTTAATTTTTTAATAATAAGTTTATCTATTATTATCTCTTTTATTTCTTATATTATAAATGTTAATTCTTCTTATCTGTTTAAATTTTAATTCTATATTATTAATTCTTAAATAATTAATTTTTTACATTTATTAATTAATAAGCTTTTAGTTTGATTATAGAAACTTAAATATGCTTTATCAAATATAATAGTATCTATATTTTCATAGGGATTAAGTATTAATTGCTCATCAATAGGTTTTATTTTTAGCTATATTTGCTTAAAAGCAATATTTTAAATTTATTTCTTGATAAATTGATTATTATTAATAATTATAGAACAGATGATACCTTAAGATATACATTTTTCAGAAGATTGGAAAGTTATTAATGTTTTCTTTGAGAATATCTCAGCTTAATAAATAGGAATATCTTTCATTACTTCATTTTCCATTTCAAATCGTAATATATACTATCCAATTATTTTTTATTATTAGAATGTCAAATATTATAACTATTTATGCTAATTTATTTAATATAAAAATTAAATCATTAATTTAAATATATGTCAGAGAGAGTAGAAGATATCTTAAATAAAATATTAATTTGATAAATATAAATTTTTTCAAATAGAAAATTTCCCACATTAAATTAAAAGTTAAGATTCTTACCCTGCTAAATATTTTCAAAAAATATCTATTTTTAAATTAGAATGAATAAATTACCTAATTATTAGTTTCACTTAAAGTAGGTTAGTTGATTATCTGTATTGTAACTTCATTGGAATCAATTATTTTATCTAAATTTTTTATCTCAGCTTTAAATAATTATTACTCGCTATGGCCTCTAATAATTAAACGAGTTAATTAATTTAGCTCATTTGATTCCTTCTATTGAAATAATATTGTTGGATAAGTTAAATCATTAAAAACTTGTATTAATTTAACTTCATATATATTCATTTAAATTAAATGAATCCCATTTTAAAGAATAACGAAGAATAAATCTTTTTCTATCATTTAAACACTCAGAATATTTGAAAATTAAAATTAATTAACTTTATAAAAGTTAATCTATCTT
This sequence comes from Tetrahymena borealis, assembly GCA_000260095.1. Classification (NCBI taxonomy): domain Eukaryota; phylum Ciliophora; class Oligohymenophorea; order Hymenostomatida; family Tetrahymenidae; genus Tetrahymena; species Tetrahymena borealis. The sequence goes on along the minus strand of JH651236.1, from coordinate 688,378 downwards.
AAGCTTTTTCTATCATAGATAATAATATTTGAAGCACTATAAATATAAATATATTCATCATCACCTATTATTTTTTAGCCTATCTAAGCTGCATTCATCATATATCCTACCAATTCATTTTTAGAGATATTAATAACCTTTGTGCTCTTATTAGTTGATACTATTAATTAAAGATGGCCTTTAAATTGGCTAACATAAAAGGCTTAAATTAATAATTAATCCTCTAATTGTTCATAAATCTTTTTACATTCTATTTATAAAGAGTTTATTAAATTAATTTAATAAATTGTAATTCTTTAAGCAAACTAGAGCACCAATATATTTTAAATATACTCAATCTGTTAATTTCGATAAATAATAATTAAAATCTGATTTATTTAATAAAAAATTACTTCAAAAGGATATGCAATAATGTCAAAAAGATTTGATTCTATTCCTATAGTAGTATTAAATATAGTTATTTAATTATTAGAATAGACGAAAGTAATTATATTCTGTGTTAGAATAAACATTTTAATAATCTATTGATTGTTAGTTTATTTTTATGATTAGTATTATAACTCAAATGCATTTTAGTTATAAGAATTCAATTTATAAAGAGAAGATGAAAAACTAAGGCAATATATTTATTGCTTAATGGATGAAACTTACTTACATTTTACTGGAGTAAATTATATTTTATAACTATAATCAACAATATTTATTGTATGATACTCTATTTCTGTAGTAAAGATAATTAGTTCTTCTGTAGAGATTTTTTACATAAAAAATTTGAATTTTGAAAGAGAATATGGAATTCTTAACTTTATTTATTTGATCAATTCTAAGGAATCAATCCCTTTAATTTCAATAGCTCCTGAGTTTTAATTAATCTAAATAATTTTCTTTAATTCTTCAAAGCTTTCAAAATTTTTATTAAATGAAATATCTAGTTTAGTATCACTTATAAATAATTAAGAGCATATGTCTATGCATTGATATATAAATTCTTATTAGATAATTAATTCACATGATTATTATATCATAAATGCTATTTCTGGTTACAGATTATTTTCATCAAATTAATAGTTATTTAAATATTGTAAGGTGGATAATTAGTAAACTCCAATGTTTTATTTTGAAATTAGTATTAATAAATCTAATTAATCATCCATAAGCATATTTGAGTTTATTATATTATCTCTATTAGCTTCAAATTGTATTCCAATCAATTATTATTTATAAAATGAGCAATTTTTTAGATCTAATGTTTGAACCATTGAGTTTGTTATTGAAACTATTTTCTTTAATAAATATTAAATTATCATATATAAAGAAAATAATCATAAAGTATTTAATAGAAAGAAAGCAAAGTTTTAGATTGATAGATTTTTAAAAAGTATTTATTAATAATAAAATTACTTTTAATCCTTCTAAGTAAATATATTTATAGATTTCCACATACTCTACAGAACAAACCAATTCAAAAGAATCTAAATCAAAAACAAGAGTTTGAGCTTTAGTATTTATTACAATAAGCTAATTGAGATCAAAGTCAATAATATATTGCAAAGATCTATTAGATTTTAAATATTTTTAAAAATAGCTACTGGAATTATATTATTAAACTAGTTTTATTTAATTAGAAAACATCTCATACCTGCATAGATTTGTTTAAAATGTTATGAAATAGTTTTAAGATATAAAGATTTTATCAAAATATATTGGCTCTGATCCATTCATGAATTCAAAATAATTTCCATTTTCATAATTCACAACATATCCCCTGGATTCATTTATAGAAATTAATACTAAATTTAGTTTATCAAAATAGTAGAATTTCAAAGGATCATTTTAATTTACATTTGATTAAAATTCAATTTTCTTATCTATTTAGATTAAATAAATTTTTAGGATGTTGTCTCTAGAAATTGAAGAAAGCATGTTAATCTTTTACTCATAGTAGCAAATTGATGTCTATCCAAGGTTTTATATCTCTACCATTTAGGAGTTATAAAGCTTGCCTACTTCATATGCTTCAAGTAGAAAAAAATAGAGCTACTCGTTGTAAATGAATAATTTTAAAATCTAACTTCTAGAATCTATTTAAAAAAATATGATTAGACTAGAAAAATTAAAGAACAATTTTACACAAAAATGAATATTCCTTTCTATCAAAGTGAATTATACCAATCTAGATATTATCATTAAAGATTGTTAATAATTTGTCTTTATATTAAATATATATGTTTTCTTATTTCCGTACTCCAGGATCTATTTGTAAAGACTAGATTTCTCCAATATATTGTAATTAAGCATACTTTTGATTATTGTATGAAACCATGATTTCTTTAGAATATAGTTGTAAGTATTTAAGATATCCTCTATTTTATTAATCAACTTTTTTTTTGAATACCTTTTGTTAAATATCATACAGTATGATAAAATCCTATTTTTATAAAAAGTAGTTTTAAATATAAATTAAAAAGTATTTCCTATTTTTAATCTACAAAATAAATAATAATAATTAGAAGCAAACAATTAATTAGTAAATTATAGATTAATTGTAATTTTCTAATTTGTGAAATTATTTAGAATTAATCATTGAGAGAATTAGGGTAAAACTTAAAAATTTTTGAAAATCAGCCTTCGCTAAAATTTTAACCTTAATATTTATAAAGTATTACGGCATATTACATTTTCATTAGTAATAATATAATAATTAAATTAAAATTATGATATACCTAATTTATCAAATAGATAGGCAAATAAATCTTTCTTTCAGTGACTAATATATTTTGTAATAACACATTTGTCGGTATTGATAATTAGGGTACTTAACTTTAAGATAATGTTAATAAATCTAATATTATACTAGCAGTAGGTGAAGTAAATATTAGAAAATTATTTATTTTAGTAGTCTAAGAATAGGCTGCTTAAATTATTTAAATACTCTAATCTTTGATATTTAATAGTTTTAAAGTTTTACTTCCTCTCATAGTTTAGTATATTATAATTTAATATTTAAAATCTATGTAATAAACATATCCTAAACTTATTCCTTCATTTCTACCATTTGTGGTTAACACATTAATCTTTTTTTCTATATCAAAAAGAGTAAGATAATATCCATCACTACACTCTGAAACCAAGAATACATTATTAGATTGATAAATGTAGTAATCAGTCATTTCATACTTAAATTTATCCTAGTAAGAAAGTTCATTATTTATCATTGAGTATATGATAACAGTTTGCATGTTTGAAGTGATAAATATTCTATCCTAGAAACTCCTCAATGCTTAATCTTGATAGACATCATAATTAAAATGATAAGCTATAATGCTGAAATTTCTACTTAAAAAATATAAATTGAAGGAAGAAGAATTTAATTACACTAGCACTGTAATATATTAGTCTAAAAATGTGAAGAATATCTATTTTATAGTCTCAGATCCTAAATTAAATTCATAAAACTTCTAATAAGTAATATCATATATTTTATAGTCTTAAGTTTAATTATTTACTAAAAATAAATAATTGTCTTAAACTTTAGATGATAAAACTTCAAATTCTACATATCTTTCAGTATTCTATTGTTTAGGATAGAAATAAATAATATTAAACCCAAATTAATAAACAAGGCATAGAGCAGCTTCACCTTGCAAATTATAGCTAGATACAATATTTCCTAAGTTTATTTTAATTTTTCCACTACCATACCTACTATAAACCCTAGTTTATTCTTCTTTCTTTGGATTTAATTTAATAGACTCTATCTCATTCCTATGTGCTAATACAAAATTTTGTAAATTAGAATCATATATAATTCTATTTCTTTAAGGTCTTTGACTAAAAAGGTAATATTCATAATTAAAATCTATTGTATAATTTCTATTATCATTAAAATAGGTGCTATTATATTCTATCAACTTTATAGAATATTATTATTGGTCTTAAATTATTGTGTAAATAAATTACCCATCAATATTAAATACTTATTCTTTCACTAATTCATTTACTTTGTAAAAACTATAGTAAACCAATGATTAATCTTTGACTCCACTTTATTATTATTTTCTTAATGAGTCAGTTTATATTATTAAAAAACCTTTTTTAATAAATGTATTTAATTAATAATTGCCAATTATTTAAGTAATTTACCTGTTTCTCCTACTAACAATAATCCGTTAGTTTTGTTTATGAAGGTGCAATTTTATAATACTCCAATTTCATCATATTCTATCTTAATTATCTGTTTTTATTCATAAATAATAATAAGAATTATATTTTAAATTACCTAAATTTAAAAAATTCTAAATTTTGCAGTTTTTGAAAATTTGGATCTTATTTATAAAGACCATTAACAAGGTTTTAAAGTATATTTCTTTTAAATAATTTTAACCAAATAATTATCAATATTAAAAACTTACATCATTTTTGTCAAATGTATATTTATTGTTAATTTTTGAAGCAGATTAATAATAGCCTTAAGAAAGACTTGTATAATCCCTAAATATGAAGTGAATATCTTGATTAATAGAATTAGCACAGAGTATTTAGTCTATGCTCTTAAGAGTAGCTATTAAATAAAAATCATTCACATCTAATATGCTAAAATATATCAAATTTTAGTACTTTTATGAGTAATAAAAGAATATATTTAAATCTTCTAGAACCACTATGTTTTTATCTTCTTTATAATTTTAAATTTCTTGATATTAATTGGGAAAATTTTAAACTAAAGGTAGACTAACTTCATTAATAGAAGCTTCTAATTTGATAGGTTATACATCAAATTCATCGGGCTCATAAACCTTACATCCTAAATCATCAATTTTTATTTAAGATTACTATTACATTCTTTTTTCTTTTCTTTTTACCTTAAAAGAGTTTTTCTTTTCTTACTAATATACTTAATTTTCTAATGTATCTGCATTAGAAAAAGATGAATTATTATATCTCTTAAAGTTTAAAACATTACTATCGAAATTAGAGTTGGATTAGCCCAAAATTCTTAATTTTAGGTTTGAAATATCATAATATTTTATTTATAATTCATTACTGTTGATATCGATTATACTAATTTTATCGCTGATACAAAATAAATACTTTTAAATTGTCAAAGTTTCACAGTAATTAAGCTCTTAAGTTTCTACTTTATTAGTTTTAATATTAATTCTTTTTACTACCTTTTCTTCCTAAAGAAATATTGTTATATAATTCTGAGATTAATGTGTAAGCTAAGCCGTACCATTAAAAGAAAAGCTATAGTAAGGAGTCAATTCTGGGTATCTATAGTAAATTACTATTTTTGGATCTAAAGCAATAATCTATTTTATAAAAATATTTATTTTATATAGAAGTTTATTAATTACTTACTGTAGGATTCCCATCTATTTCGACTAATTATATTGAAGTTATATTAAGATCTTCATTATTTTCTATTTTTGTAAACTCGCTCTGGTAGCTTTCCATTTATTTGAAAGGAACACATTATCTTTATTACTCATTATACCCCTCTGAACAATAGTAAATGCACTTATCTTCTTATTAGTCATAAAAGATTCCTTATATATCTTAGCATTTTTTATTTAGGCAAATGGTTCTATCTAAATTTGTATCCCATCCTGATTTGCATCTATTGCAAGTATTTGCTTCACTGCAACTTTGGCAGTTATTAACATTACACACATTACATTATTAAAAATGTTAGCTATTATATTATCCATCTTCGCATGATCTGAAGCAGTTTTCACTTTAAATATTCTATAAAATAATTAAAATAATATTGAATTTTTAAATATGAACACCATAATATTACTAAGTAATTATAATCAGAACAGTGTAGACATTTCGAATCATTAATACAAGTTGAACAATTTTGAGGACAAAATCCACAATCCTAAAGTTGAGAATCATAGTAATGACCAGAAATCTAACAATCTTCGTATTTTAAAGCTTTTACATATAAACATGTTTAAAATTAGAAAAGCAAAAGAGTAATTAAAGAACTAATAATCTTTATCATTTATACCTTTCACTTATTTTATATTTATTTTCTTTTATTGAATAATATTAAATTTTTATATACACAAATCTTAAATTCCTACTGGTTAATTGAGATATTATCTTCAATCCTATTAATTAGTTATTATTCAAAATCTATCAATATTTGAAGTAAATAAAAAAACAAAAGAATCAAATTTAATTGAAAAGGAAATATGAAAAAATGGAATAAATTAATCTATTTAAAAAATGATTTCTCTCAAAATAAAGTAAGTGATACTTTATAAAAATAAATTTTAGATTATTTAAAAGATCAGATATATAGAAAGCAATTTAAATTTACGTATACAGGGTTTATAGGATTTAATAACAAAACAAATAAAAGAATTTAAATTCTATAAAATAAACATAATCTTTCTTAAATATTTATTCAGACTTTTGTTTAATTGATAGATAAGTAAAAATTGTTATTATTATTTATCACTTTTCAAATAAAAAAGTTATTATTATTTTTTTAAAATTAAGAAACCCCTAGGTAGAATATAATTTTATAATTGGAGGTTTTAAAAATTTTTGACAATTTTCATAAAAATAGTCGTTATTTTTAAGGACTATTAACGAGGGAATACAGTAAAAACATAAGGATATATTGATTTCTTAATAATTTGATAAATTTTGAAAGATATTTTAAAAATAATATCAATATTAGTTATCTTTTTATTTATCATTCTATGTAGTTTTCATGACCATAGATTACTTATCACTAAAATAATTTCTCTAAGGAGAAGTTGGAAGAGCTATTTAACATTCCTTTTTATTTTTTATTATAATAAATTCATATTAATTATTTTTAAAATTGTAAAAATGAGATTAATTTACATATTCTTAAAGTTGGATAGAATCGAATAGAATTTATTAATCATTCTTAACCATGTTTTGATTACTTAATAATCCTTCTAATTAAAGACTTTATAGATCTACAGTTAATTTATTTTCTGACTGTTGATACTAATTAGAAGATATCTATTTAACTAATGCTAGCTTTTTAGGGGAATAAGTATCAAGAGAAAGTATTTACTAATCTTAATATCCCCTTAGCCTTCTAATATTTTTTTACCTAAACTCTAAAATACATTTCTTCCATAATTTATGTATTCTTACCATTTTAACTTTTTTAAATTTAATAAAACTAAGCAATTTAGGGAATTTTTTTTATAAAGAGATTATATACAGCTTGAGTTTACTTTAAACTTTCTTTTCATCATCAATTTATATTTCTATAGTAGTCAATGAAATCTATAATAAATATCTTATTGCTTGTATGTTAAGAATAATGACAGCTATATACCCAAAAGTTGAGAAAGTATTGGAACTAGAATTGTCATTAACGATCAAAAATAGAAAGACATAAGTAAAACTTAGCCTAATCATAAGTTGCTTTTCACAATTGTATTAGTTCACATTTTTGTATGGCTAGAGCATCAAAATACTAAATGTATATTAAAGAATAATTACTAAAATTATAGCAATTTTTATATTATCTCTAAATTCAGTATTGATTAGTATCATTAAAAGTAGCTTTTTTAGAATTTTTACAAATTCCCAATATAAATATTTATTTTTGTAACTCTTATACATTACTCCATACACTAAAATTAAGCGGATGTTATTTTTCTAATCTTTTTAGAGGTAGATACTTTATAATTTTTTATATAGGTAAAATGGGATTAATATGCACCAAATTGTTATGAGAGGAATGAGTGTAGAGAAAATATAGGTTTAATGAGATTGTGAATAGCATTTATAATCTAGCTCAGATATTAAGTAAAATGAGTCTCCTATTTTTCTACAAAACAATCCAGATACTAAAAGCTTAGAAACAGAAGGTTAATAAAATATATAAAAGAAAGTAAAGACCATTCCAAAAATATATCTATACTTTTATTAACCAAAGGATAAATTTTTATATTTTTTTCTTATTACCAAATAGAGAACTAAAGTGATGATAAAGTACTATACCAAAATTTATACTACTTAATATACAATCCTATGATACCAAAGAGGATACTCATCACTCATCTTAGTTACACAATCAAAGCTTGTAATTGTCATCTTCACAGGCTCTCCGAAAATATTGATTGGTTTTTCTAATTATGTAGGCAATTTGTAGGAGAATTCAAAGAAGAGAGATAGAAGCTAAAAGTAATGTAGGAACATTTTTATCCATAAGAATACATCATCATTAGAAGAACAAGATTTACTTGTTATTAACAAATCAATTTTCCTCATCAGATCAAGCTTAAAAATAATGATTTTTTTATTAAGCATAGAGTTTATACTATTTGAAATGTAAAAAATATATGCTAAAAATATTGCTACATAATATACGTATTAACTTTTAGAAGTATTACAAGGTAAGCAATCTTAATTACTATTTTTTCCATATATTTCATTCCAAACATCAGCTTTACTGTCACAGCTATCGCATAAAGGGCCAACAAATCCCTTTTTACATCCAAATTAACTCTATATGTCATCCTCATCACACCCATCTGTATTACATTTATAAATTTCATCAGAATATTTACTCTATCTCCAATATCCACTTTTTAATTCAATTAAACTGCCAGAACAATTCTTAGCTTATTCAATTGGACATTTTTTACATGTCAACTGATTCTAATCAGTTTTCATATCAGGTACAACTAATGAATATCTATCTTATGGACATTTATTGCATCTATTATTAAAGTTAAGATTTATAAATATTATTTTCTAATATAATAAATTACGTTATAAATTTATTTTATTCTTCAATGAGTTCTCCTCTTATGCAATTTCTAAAAATCAATGTTAAGTTGTACTCTAAATCATAACTTTTTTGAGTATCACTAGATAATTAATTTGGTTCTAAAGTTACTAACTAATTTTGTGTAATACTATAAACTAAGATGGGTTTAAACAAATATATTTATAATTCTTTATCTTTTTCCAAATAATCTTATTGTTTCACAACTAAATTCTAGTTATATTTAGTGCTTATTTTGATATAATAAGAATCAAACTCCTTTGCAATTTCACTAGAAACCTTGATATTTTATTAAATATTTAAACATTTTAAGGGTTTATTCTCTTCATCATAAAAATTGAAATAAATTTTTTCATCTAATTCATTTCCACTAGAGATATTTGAAATAATAGAATTCTCTTCAAGTTAATTATATTTTGTAACTCTTTAGATTGAGATAGGTTATGAGCCAACATTATTGCTATAGCATTAACCTTTTTTAAAATATTTAATTAAAAAATTTAAACAAATTTGTAGAAAAATACATAAGAATTTATAGTATCTTAAAATTAACCAAATATTACCTGTATTATTCATAAATTATTTAGAATCAAAATTTGGAACTTTACTCTTAGGATCATACCATATTGCCCCTCCTATAATTGCATAGTTTTAATTAAATATACAGCCTTCTAGCTAACTTAAATTTGAATCATAAATAGCAATAGCTCCTCCTCTTTCCTAACTAGCACCATTTTAAGTAAAATTAGAAGATATAATAGCAATATAAGGTACTTTATTAGCATATATAGCACCTCCTGAATTTCTACTGCTATTATTATTTTTGAAAATGCTTTCACTTATTATAAATTAACTTTAATCAATAAAGTTTTCTACAAGTAAAGCACCCCCTGATTAACTTGAGAAGCATCTTATGAAACTATTTTAAATAAGTTCTGATTTAAACACTTAATTTATTTTTGCTGCACCTCCTCTACAAGATGGTGTTGATGATTATATATCATTGCAAGTTAAGTCTACAAAGTTACATCCTTTGATATATAAGGTAGATGTTTCAACAATAGTAAGAGCAGTCGAAGTTGATTTTGATTAGCTGTCTGTAAAATTAGAATTAATAATTTTAACATCTTTACCTTTTATGTTAAAAATACTTCCTTTATCTTACCTAGTGAAATTAAATTTAGAAAAAGAAGAATTGATGACTAGTACTTAATTATAAGATTATAAATCTATAAAGTTATTATTAACCAATACATCAGAGGATACTACATTTTTAAATTAAACATTTAAAACATCTAAACTTATTAGAGGATTTTGTATGATTTCATTTCTATCTAATTTTACAGCAGTTATTTTCATATTATCAAAGTAAAGATAAGAAATATAATATAAAGAAATATCATCTTATTAGTAGCTTTCAGCTTTAATAATGCCGGTGTTTTTTAAAGAATTAACCACTAAACTTTTGGTTTATGCTTAATAAATACCTTTTAAATAGATTAGATAAGATAATTATTGATATTATTAAGCTAAAAGAATTCTCTTATTTGGTAAATCATACATTTTAATATCTTTTATGTACAAAAAATCGATAGATAGATTCTTTAATTGTATAAATTCTAATAAATTATATTAGATGATTTCTACATTGTTGATTATTAAATTATTAATTACTATATTATTACTAAATAGACATTACAATAATATTCCTTAGAATTTGATATCCTCTATTTTTAATGTGTTTATAAAAATATTGGTAATATTCTTAAAAACAAAAAGTGCAGTTCTTTAGGAATATTCAGTTTACTAATTCTAAGTACAGTTCGATATGATTAGTTAATCAATAATAATATTCTAAGAGTTCTGAATTTCTAATAGTGTAGTATTTCGTTACAATTCAAGATTTTTGATGTTCATACTTTATATAGCAATCTTCTAAACATTGCTTATCCTTAATATTTGAGTTTCATTTTAGAATATTAAATTTAAATTATCAAAAATAAGATCTTTGAGGTTTCCATGTTTGTTTAATTCAAAATCTTTTTAAACTATATTAATTTTTAAATTCAATCCTATAAATGCTAGTCTCTAAAATGTTTATTATTTTGATAAATTATCTTTTATAAAAATCTAGGGATTCATAAAGGAATTATCAGATATGATTAAATTGGAATAATCTTAGGGTTATAATTCATGAAAATTCTATGAAGAGAATTAAATTAATATATTCTCTGTAAGGATGTCCTAATATAATGGGAGAGATGGTATAGGTATATCAAGCAAAGATTACCCTATGGATATTACATAATTTCCCACTTCCGTATTTTAAGATGTTGCTCTTATTTAGAATGATTTATTCTATTAATTAAATAAAATTAAGAAAAAATTAAATTAAAAAATAACTTAATCATAAAAAGTGTGAAATGAAAATAAAATAATTACCATCTATAAGAATTCAAAAAGGGAATTATGATAAAACACTTCAATCTAAGATTTTTATTATATTTTCTAACTTTATAAATCTTTAATGCTTAGATGCGATACAGAATCATTACAAATTACTGAGATTATAATTGACTTTAATTGATCTTTATTCTTTTCGTCAGGTATACAAACATATGTTACATCTTCAGGATTCTTTAGGTGATCAAAATTTTAAATGAGTTCCGATGTTTCTGAGTTAACTTATATGAATTATATTCCATCTGCTAATGTTAGTATAAAGTAATCGTTACATGGATTTTAAACATTTAATATTCTCGAGTACTTAAACTAATTCAATTTATAGTAATTGATTTGAGTTAAAGATTTTTTATCATAGAATATAACATTAGCAATGCCAAATATATAAATATAATTGTTATCTGTCAATATAGTCTACCCATCCTAAGCAGCATTCTATAGATATGTTAGAATCATTTTTTTACTTAAATCATATGCATAAGCTTCGTAATTTGTAGAATATAATAATATAGGATTGGTATATTCTTGAATTATAGTAAAGTATTAGATTTAATACTATTCATTTAATTAAAATATAACCTTGCCAACATTTATCTATTCTTGTGAAATTTCTAATTCAATAACTACTAAGCTCTTTTTAGAGGATATTGCCAAATAGAATTATTTAAATAATTAAACCTATTATTTATCATTAATTTCAATAAAATATAATCTTTATTAAATTTTACCTTTGTTGAACTTTCCAAGCTAACATTTATCTTCTATAAAAGTTTATATTATTTACTATAAATAAATAACTAATTGTCTATGGTAATCAGTGCCACTAAATTATCGGAAATAATATAAATGTCAATCAATTAAGGATCTGTAGACACTCCACTATAGATTTCTTTAAAAGTTAAATCGGTTTAAAGTTAAAGTACTTAGTTAGAATACCCCAAGCAGTATACACTTTACTAATAAAATTTAATTAAGAGACAATTGCCTAATAGCTATGTTTCTTAAATAACTTTCATTTATTCTACATTTATAATTTGGTATTGACTATTAGAGGTAAATATAATCAACAAATTTTCAGTAATTTTATTAATCTTAAAGTTGAATTTATTTTTTACATTTGGAACTTTTAATTTAATTTAATTTAAGTTTGAAAATGTATTTCCATCTTTAATTGATAAAACACCTGTATTTTAATAGAAGATAGCTACTCTATTATTATTTTTCTAAAAATTAAACTTAAACATGTTTGGTTCTCTATATAAATCTATATAATTTTTTCTACCAAACAAGATTGTATTAATATCTAATGTTGTCAAATTACTACCTATCAAAAGAATTATTTCATTTGTTTATTTTATCATTTAAGTGAACAAATATGGTAAACTTTGAGTATTAAATTCAAAGCTCATCAGAAATTTGAGATTAGAAAATTAAAATATATTAATTCTAGTACTACTTGTCACGTAAATCAAATCGCTAGATTCCTCAGTTTATGAATAATAAATGAATCTGCCATAAAATAAAACTTTTATATTAAGATCGAAATGATAATTAGAATACGTAGAGCAATTGCTCGTATCTACAACCTGAATTTTCTATGAACTTAATAATAGCACATTCTATTAGTTTTAATTTAAATAATTATCAAATTTATTTTTAATTTTATATAAAATTTACCTATATTTTTGGATAATACATTGAAGCCAGATATTAATCAACTAGTAACGAGCAATACTATGTAAAAGTATCCAGCTTATAAGCCACTACTTTTTTTACATCGTAGAACAAGTATATTATATTCTCCTCAAAATTAAATTAATGTAATGTAGTAGTTACATAATCAGGAACTAAATCTAAAAACTCTTTTATAGGATTATAAATTTATTTTATATAACTATTTTAGAGAATTTAGTATTTTATGATCTATTTTTTTTCAAATGCTACCAGAATATTATCTTGTTAAAATAGTTATTAAGAATAGAAAGCAGTACTGAATTCATTGGTTATGGAATAAAATATCTATAGTTCATAATTAAACACAATTAAAAGATTATCTTTGCTAAATTTCAATAATAAGCAATTAAATGATTAGATGAATAAAAAAGGTAGTTAAATTTCAGATGTGCCCTTTATCAAAGCATGATTGATTTTTGTTGTTAAATTATTTTTTAAATTGTATGCTAATATTATTCCTTTTTAACTATCTTGAAAGAAAAAGGTTTATATTTCTTCTGAATATTAAACTAGAGAATAATCCTTAAAGTCAAAAACAATTTCATTATTTTATTTTGTCAATCTTATAAGATTATTGGTTTGTAACAAGATATATAATTCGTTTTCAATTATAATAATTCTTTGATTTTTAGTAGGAATATCATCAATCACTGAAGGAAAATCTATTATTATTAAAAGTTTATGAAATCAATTATAGATATAATTATATTAATATATTTATATCCCTCCCTTGCATTATTAAATATTTGTTTTATTATTAAAATATTATTTTTTGCCATTGGAGGAGGGAGTAAGGGGAAGTGATCAAATTAAAATTATAGACTTTTTAAAATAGATAAAAATAATGTTTAATATTTTTACCTATCCTTTAAATTTGTTTGGTTTCAATATTAAATAATAAAAAATAATTTTAATTTTTTATTGTAATATACTATTAATTGATTGATAGTGTGTTATAATTAGCTTAAGCCTATATAGAGTATTTATTGAAAATCTAATCACTTTCATATTATGATGAGGCAAAAGTAGAATTAAATTGAACAAACTAATATTTTCCTAAAGTTTTATAATTTTAGTGGTTAGATTCATTTTAACTCTCAATAGTCTATTTAAATTTTAATTTATCTGCATCAAATAGTACTGTTATTCCCTTTATTAAGATAATAAAATTATATAAATTTATAAATTCAAATTTATTTTACCTATGCATTCAAGTTAGCTAAAATTGTTAGTTTTTCATCTCTCATGTATGAAGTAATATGATTATTTGTACCGCCAACTGGATCAATTATTACTATTTGATTTTAAATTTTACTGAGTTATTATGTTTTCAAATCAAATTTATAAATAGCTTTTTCTTGGTCATAAAAAATTAAGTATGATTTCCCTCTTTTAGTAAAACAATTTATGTATGGCGAATTAGGTAGTATATCTTATTATTATTGTGTATCAAATTTAAATACTAAGTAATTAAAATATTTTTAATAGTATTCTATTGTGTTAGTATAAAGGTTAACATCACAAACAACATATCCAGAAGATACAAGAAATTCATCTACATCCTTATAGATTATTTCTTATATTGTTTCATCATATATTATCAACTATGGATAATTGTTTTCTAGGCTGTAAAGATAAGATTATAGAGAAACGATTGAATTATCAAATATTTTTTTATAGATTATTTCTCCATTGAATTATTTCTCTTTTACTAAAGAATTATTTATTATTGCATATTATCTAATTATTCCATATTCAATAAAAGTAAATACTTTATTTCCTATTAAAAGAATTGAGCTTACTTCAAAATAGGGTAAAAAAGAATTTTTATTTGCATATCCACAGATTTGATTGTATCCAGTAAAAATAAAAATAAAATTTTAACCAATCACATTTATATTTACCATTAAGTAATTCTAATTACTCATAATATTAACTAAATATCCATCAGATTTAATGTTAAAACTAAAAGTGGTCCTTAATTTGGTATCAACTATAATGCAAAATGATTGGCTATCATAAATAAAGAGATAGTAATTAAATATTTCATAGTTTTCTATATACATATTAGAATATTCTTCGTATGGTTACTTTTCTTTATTATCATATATAATCTTGAATCCATATTCATAAATAAAGTATATAGCCTCATCTAATTTTGAATAAGTAACATCTTTTAATGAACCAAAATCAGGCTTGATTTTACTACCTTAGAAATCTGCATATATTCTTTTTTATTATTATTTTTAAGTAGAAATAAGTTCTATTTCTTGAGAGTTAGAGACTACTATTCTTTTAGTTATGCTATCATAAATTATATTATCTGAGTTTATTATATTTTCTATAATACCTTCTTAGTTATTTATATTAAAAAAGGTTATTTTATCTAATTAAAATCCATTTTAGTCATAAGGAATTTGTTTTAATTTATTTGTAGTAGGATTTTTAAATAATGTTAAGATAAAATCTTTTTCTATTAAAACTATTTATTCTTCTTCTGCAAAAGGATATTTTAATTCTTAATTAGTATCTATATTTTTGTTAATTAAATCCTTCAAACTTTCAATTTAAGCACCTATTTTATAGATTAAAAATCATTGAAAAATTTACTTTAACTATAAAGTTTACTACCTTTAACACTGGAAAGTACTAGAATAGATTAAGTATTATCTATTTTACACTTTTACAAATTTCCAAAAAGATAATCTAACTATCCTATCTATTTAATATAAAATAATCAATACATTAATTTGAGATATTTATTATTTTTACATTTCTTTAAAATAAAAATTTTTATAAACTATTTATTTGAATAATTGGGGATTGGAATTTAAAATTTTTAAAAAAAAGAAAGTTAAAAATAAATATTCCTATTCTAAAAATGATAATAGCTTTATTAATTAAAATAATAAATAATTTAATAAGAAACCTGTTTATTGAAATTTAAATAGCTTATTTTATGAGGTTAATTTATTATTAGGGTGGATTTTTTATTTTAAAATGTACCAAAAATGAGGTACTATTATAATAATAAAAATTTAGATATTTAATAAACAAATTTACATTATTAAGGGCAAGAGTTTCAGTGTTTTATTATTTAGTAATATTGACAATATAACTATAGTAGTTTTCTTAGGATTGGGAGATTACAAATATAGGGTTATAAAGGTATATACCTTCACAAATTATTCTATTTATATTTTATAGCTAGGATTACAAAATTGAATTATTTGTTATGTTTTTGTCAAGGTAATATAACAAATTATCTTTGAAATATATCATTTTATTTATTTCTTCAAAAACTTTAAAATAGCCATCTAAAGTACTAATTTTAGGATTTTATTCACTATTTTAAATTTTTGGGATTTGAAATGGAATAATAACCGATTTTGGATCTAAATATGGATAAAATTCAAAGTCTACAATCTCTTCATCTTAAAGCTATCTTTTTTAATTATCTTATTGTTATTATTATTACTAAGCTTAATTTAAATCAATTTGCTATTAATTTTCTAATTAATTAGGTTTATATTGAGGGATAGGTTCAAGTTTAATTTAAAGAGGGGATGATTAGTTTGAAATTGATGGAATATTAATGTCAAAGTCTTGAATAATTATAATATCCTAAGTAGAAAGAGTGTATTAAGTTAATTCTAATGTTATTAAATTTTTTATTTGAATTTAAGTAGGAAGTATAGTGCAAGTATAGTACTAATCAAAAATCATATTTTAACAAATCTGGTTTAGACAGTTAATAAAAACTTATTGAGAAGTATCGAAAATAGTAATATCTTTCTATTTCTCAAAAATGATGTAAATATAATTTTAAAATGATAAGACATTCCCTATTTCTTCATTAAATTCTAATTAGTAGATTTAAGATAAGTCTTCAGAGTCATAAAACATTATCTTTAAAGTACAAGCTACTGCAATCTAAGTGAATAAAATAATGAATTATAAACTAATAAATTAAAAATAAATATTAATTACTTTTGGTTTATTGTCAATACTTATTAAAAGAACTTTAACAAAATTACAGTTATTTATAGTATCTACAGGAATAGACTTTTGTTCAATTTATCCTAATGAATTATATGGAACACAACTCCTATTTTCATACTAATACCCCTAAGGGCAATAAGTTTAGCACGACTGAGTATCGCTATTGTAAAACTTATTTTAATCTGAATAACATTAGTTATTTTTGCAAAAATTTTTATCATCACTTATACTCCATCCTTAATCACAAGATGAACATGTATTAATTGTTTCATATTAATTGCAATACTAGAGAGAACTCTTTTAACATTTATTGAAGAATCTTGATTAATAAAACCCTATCTCGCAATTGTCTACACATTTACCACTTTTTTCATCCTAATTTTTGAAGTTTTTAAAGATTTTTATTATATTTTCCTAAATACTCTACTTAAAATTTTTACTAAATAAGAATCTAATGAGCAAGAAATACATTATCCTTTAGAAGAACAAGTGGTACAATTATTAGAGCATTTATCACAAAAACTCTATTGCACATCAAAGAATTAACCCTATTATCTATTACAATCCTCTAAAACATATGAATATGAAAGGTTATATAGATAGAAGATAAGACCTAAAATCTGTAGTTTTATTATACCCATATTATTGAAAGATTTTTTATACAAATTGTTTGATTTTTATCTAGTATTTAACAAAGAAACACCTTTTTTAATGTTTAATCTAACTTTTTATCTTTTTGTTATTTGATAATGCTTTTAGTCCCAATTTTTAAACTTGAAATAATTTAATTTACTTTATTAACATTAGCATCATATATTACTTCTAATTTTTTCATCATTGAAACAAGATTCTATCCATTCCTAAAATCCTTATTTATTATTGAATGTTGACTCAAAAAATACATGTTTTTTTCCACCCATTTAATTTAACAATTTTTTAAATTTGTAACCAATAATAGTGTTATTATTAATTTTGTTATATTTGCCAATTCAAAAGAGAAAATTTATTCATTTCCAGAGTTTTTTCGCATTATCGAATATTAAGATGCTTGCCAATATGTTATATTGATTTCCAAGCTTTCCTTTTTATTTAATTTTAATATTTAATCAAATTAACTTTTTAATAGAATATATTATGAGTATTTTGCTTCTGAATTATGAGGAAATTTCATATCTTAATCATCTTTTGTGAGGGATTATTTAATTTTGAAAAATGATTCTCATCTAATTAGATTGTTCAGAATTAAAAAAATACTTATTATAGGAAGGCTATTATTGCTATAAAATTTATATAAAATGTTAAAATATATCCTAATGTATATTTAATACTAGAAAGAATATTATTTTTAATTATAAAAGATAAAAGTATTTAAATTTCAAGAATTTTCTGAAGCAAAATAAATTTAGGTCTTTACACTAATCAGAGTAATAAATTGCACTTTTTTCACAATTAAAAAATTTACAAATAGAATCCCCCTTTCCAATTTATAGCCATTTTAAATATTAACTATTTACACTGCTAGTGATACTTATAGCTAAATTAAAGTTATAATCTAGATTATTTCAAAAAAGAAAAAAATAGAAGGAAAGATAAATTATTGATGTAAGGTTTTTAAAATATATTAACATTTTGATTAAAACTGTAATTTAACTGAAACTGATTAGATATGTAGAAGTAAAAAAAATAAAAAGAAAGTGTTATAAAATAAAAAATAAACAATTACAATTGTTATGTATACACAATCTACTAATTCAAAAATTATTTTAAAATAGCAATTAATAGGTTATATTTAAAACTATTAAAGATCATAAAGACCAATCTTAAAGAATGAAATAAAAGAGGATATTAAAATTGAGATGTTGGAAGAAAACAAGCTAATTAAAATTTCAAATTGAATATTAGTAAAATAGCTCTAAAACAAATTATATGATATTAATTTAAAATACACTGCACTAACTTAAATTCCTCAACTCAGTAAGGAATATATAGAAAGAAATTATCAATGTGCAATAATTTACATTAAATCATTTTTAATTAAATGCCTTTAATTCAATTTATGATGAAGGGAATAGGGTATTTTATCTATAAAATGACTCTTAAATTTTTACCTTCTATGTATCCTAATTATTAAATAAATCATTAAATTTTAAAAAGGAGAGGAAAATATTAAATTTACATATTCTTAGATTTAATTTTGTTAAAATATAAATTTAGAATCTGTTTCTAAGGATTTCTATTCAGAATATTCTATTGCATTTTATTTCTAACTATAAGAATTCTCAATTAATTCATTTGAAAATTAAAATTTAGTTTCATTTGTAATTGAATATTTCGTTTTAAAAGTTTTATTTCTAACATTATAAAGAACACTTTTCCATAGCTTGTGAATTCTATACATGCTTACTCTCTTGAATTATATAAATTTCAGTAAATTAGGAATTTTTTTACATATTTAATATAGATATTGTTTAAATCTACTTGAAGTCGTATCTTTCTCCTCTAGACTGATTACTAATGATACAAAAGAGTTTTATATTATTGTCATTACTCCTAAAATATTTAATAGTACAATTAGTATATATCCAATGATTTTAAGAATCTAAGAAGGATCATTATCTTTAATCACAAAAGAAAGAAACAGGAATACAAAATTTAATATAGTCATTATCAATATTTCGCAACGCATTAGATTTTTACTAGAATGAGGTTTATTTTTTATTAAAGAGAAGGTATAAAATAGTATTATGATTATAATCAAAGATAATTTAATATTATTGTTAAAACTAGACTTGATAACAATCATAAGCAATAATTTTTTATACATTTTGATTATTTCCCAACTAATATATTTTTACTTATAGCCTTAGTAAATAACTCCGTAAATAATAACATACTTAACATTTCTTATTTGATTGAAATTATGTTTTCCCTTTTATAGTTATTTATAAAGGAATATAGGAATGACTAAGCACCAGACAATTAAAAGAGGTATTATAGTAGAAATCAGTAGAATTAAATGATTTTAAGTATAACATTGCTGGCTTGTATCTGAAATCAAATAATAGTTTCCTCCAATTTCTATGCAAAATATTCCTGACAATAATATTTTAGATAGAGAGGGCTAGTAAAAGAGATAAATGAAAATAAAGGAAGATTTAAGATAGACTTTATTAAATATTAAATAAAAACTTTTATTTATTTTCTTTAAGTAGAGCAGAAGAAGAAAAAAGAGATTTATTCCAGCATATTAAAATATGATAATAAATAATTAAATAATGAGTCTATGATACCAAATAGGATAATTTTAAGACATATTTGTAATGCAGTCAAGACTTGTAATGGTAAGACTTGTAGGATCTCCAAATATATTAATAGGTATATTAACAAAGCTTGGTTATTGTATATCAAATGCAAATATTAATGAAAGGATTTAGAGGTAATGAAGAAACATCTTAATCCAGAGAGTGATATTATCACCTTAAGCGTTGGACTTACTTGTTAAAAGTAATTCAAGTTTTTTGAATAATAATAATTTTATTATAAGTATTTTTGAATTTACTAGATTCTACACACAAATTATGAGATAAAATAGGTAAGCACCAATCATTAAAAAAAAGTAAGAATATTGATAAACTTATTCTTTGCACTTTTTACAATAAATACCAACTTTTCCGTACTATTATCCCCATGTTTCTTAAGTACTGTCACAACTTTCGCATAGAGGTCCAACATAACCTTCTATACATCCTTTAATTACCCCTTATTATGTTTCTGAGCATCCATAAGAATTACAGGAGTATATTAAATCAGAGTTTTCAGATTATCTCCAAAATCCATCCTTCAAGATAATAATATTTTTATAACATTTAATAGCAGCAACAGGACACTACTTGCAGGCCAAAGAGCTATTATTTTCTGCATTTGGTTTTATCAGTGAATACTTACCTTCTTAACACTCAATACACCTAAATAAATAAAAATAATTTTGATTAATAAAAGATTGTAGTTAGTTTGAGTATTGAAAAAAAATAAAAATAAAGTGAAATTACTCTATAAATTTATCCTTTTAAAATAGAATCTCTCCTCTTTCACAATCTCTAAAATTTAATACTAAAACAAATTTTAACTATTATTAGTTATTAAATGGATTTGATTAAACAATAATCTTTTAAGTTTTATTGTTTTTAAATACAGGAGTGAATCGTAGCTAAAATAAACCCAGTGTATAATTTCTCTCTAAAGTTAGCCCTTACTTTACAATTACATCAGGGTTTTATCCAATCTCTAGAGTCATAGTATATCCAATTCTTTCATTTTTAATCAATATCGATTAATTATTTTAATTCTATGAATCAATAAAGTTTAATGGATTATTTTCTTCATCAAAGAAATGGAAATAAATATCTTGATTTAGGATATTTCCACTTGATAAATTATTTATGATATTAGATGGAGATTAGACTCCTTAATTGCTAACCATTGCTATTTTTGTTGGGAATGATCCAATATTCTAACCATAAAAGAAGGCTAAGTATAAAAAAGATAAGCCTTTAATAATCTTATAAAATAAAATAATAAAATATACCTTTATTTTCTATAAAAATATTAGTTTCTAATAACTGTTTATCTTATTTCAAAAATGATTGCTCCTATAATTCATACCAAATAGCACCTCCTATTTAAGCTATATTACCAAAAAATATAGATTTACTTAAAGCTGCTAATTTAGATTCCTTTAATCCTATTGCTCCTCCTCTTTCTTTTAAAGCCTTATTTTTATAGAATTTACTTTTAGTGATTTCAATATTATTAGTCTACTCAAAATAAAGAGCACCCCCTGAATTTTCTTCTACATAACAATTAAAAAACTCAGAAGTATCTATTTCTACTAAGGCGGCATTTAGAACGCTAATAGCTCCACCAAAATTAGATGAAAATACATCTTTGAAAGTATTATTTAGTATTTTAAATTCCTATATTTATTGAATATAAATAGCTCCACCTGAGCACTCTTTTGGGCTTTATAAAGCCTTGCATTTTATATTATAGAAATCTATTTCTTACAAATATAATTAATCACTATCATAGCATCTAATTGAAGCTGAATTCTCTGATGAAATATTAGTAAATGTTGAATTATTGATCAAAATATCTCCTCCAACAATTTAGAATACTGAACCATTTTTTAAAGTTATGTTGCTAAAACTAGAATCTTTTATAATTCCTTAGGTCTCTGGTTTAAAGACTACTACATCAGGATTAAAAATAGAATTAATTACGTTTAAACTTTATATATTTATGTTCTAACCCAAAAGTATGATTGGTTCACTAATAGTCTCATTATTCATATAATTTGATATATTTATATTTAATAAGTTTATTTTAAAATTAAAAAATATAAATTTATTATTTTCAAGATAATTTAAAGATTTGATCATCCCTAAATTAAACACTGAATGAATATTGAAACTAGAGAAATTAATACTTTAACAACCCTAAATAATAATTAAATATCTATCTGTATGCTAACTAGCACTAGTCCCTTCTCCTAATTGATTAAATTAAGTATTGGCGGTTAATTTTCTCTTATTTGAATTGTTTATTCCAATCAATTCATTAACATTTAAATTTTGAATTTCTAACAATTCTATTTTTGAAAATTTAAATAAGCTATCTTCTTTAATAAATGAATTGTTTATCTTAATATAATCTATTGCTATATCTGTAGAATTATAATATTCAAAAACATTGCTGCGTAAATTTGAGTTTAAAATTGTAATTGAACTGATATTGATTGATTAAATATTATTAAATGATATAATTGGAAAGTTAGAATCTAATGACAATTGATTAATAATTAGCTTTCCTACAACTAATTATTTAATATTTTTCAGTTAAAATGCTAATTTTTATCTTTTTAGATATTAATTTTCTATTACTAATTCCTAAATTACGACTTTTAAGCAATTATTGATAATTAATGATTGAGTTTCATTATAAAATTTCAGGTAAACTTTATCAAATATAAAAGTATCAATATTTTAGTATGGATTTAAATCTAACTCTTCATTTATAGGCTTTATCTAAAGCTCTATATTTTTAAAAGCAATATTTGAAAATTATTTATCTATAAATGAATTATCTTTAACAACAAAAGAACTTTGCTTATTAATTGACTCCAATTAATAAGTTTAATAAGTAATTAATGTTAATTTAGAGAATATTTTTTTCTTATAAACTTTTAGTATAGAAATCTCCTACTCAGGCTTGTCAAAAGATAAAATATATTATCCTATTATTTTATTAGTATAGGCTACTTTATCCTACTATTATAAATGCTAATTTTATTTTTTTAAAAAATAAAAATATAATTGCTTTATTATAATTAATTAAATAAAAGAAATTAAATTAATAAATTACTTAAAAATTTGTTTATAATTATGAATCCTAATTTAATATTTCCACAGTATATTTATCAGTTTCAATATTTTTATCTAAATCTTTTATATCAACTTTAAACAGTGAATTGTCACTGAACCCTATCATTCTTAAAGTTTATAATTTATTTTATTAATTGTAAATCTTTACCATTTGTTTAAAAATATTCGGATTCACTAAGCCACTGTAAGTTTATACTAAATAAACATATTTTAAATTCATTTTTATTAAATGTAAACCATTCTTTAGAGTGACTATGAATACATCTTCTTAAATAAATTAGACTTTAGAAATATTTGAGTATTTAAACCAATTCACAACATAATAATTTATCATAGATAAAGTATATTTATCATATAAGATAAAATTTGAAGTTCCAATAAAATAAATGTATTTTTCATCTCCAATTATAGTTTATTTTTAATAAGCTGCATTTTGCATAAATCCTATTAATTCTTTATTTTATAAATCAATAATTTTAGTATTAACATTTGTTGAAAATATTAATTAATATTTATCAACTATTCTATTCAAATAAAAGGATTATATCTCTAAATCGTCTTAGATAATTTCTTCAAATATCTTTAAGCTTTTAATTTTTTATTAATTATCTAAACTAATCTAATAAATTGTTATCCTCTTAATAAGCTGCAAAATTAAAAGATTATCTTCTAATTATAACTATTTTAATTTAAATTTTTAAAAATTAAATTTTTTGAAAAAATAATTTACTTGATAAGGATAAGAAACTGAATCAAGGAAATAAGATTCTTTAATTAGAGATTACTAATGAAAAAGAGAGAGTTATTTTTTAATGTCTATCAATACTATAATATTATTGGAGAGTATATTTATCCTAAATATTGTTGTTTATTAGGCTGTAGATTAGAATATTAAGTCAAATAATGTGTTATTATCCTAGTTTAATTTATAAATAGAAGAGGTATAACTTAAGCAATAGATATCTCTGTTATATGATTAAACCTATAAGAACTTTTAAGGTGTTGATAATACAGTAATAATATAACTTTATATATTCATAATTTAATATTCCCTTTATGAAGTAAATATTATTAAATTTGTAGAAGATAACATCTTTTTAAAAAAAAGTTGAACTTAGATAGTGAAGGGATTGCTTTCAATTTAACTTAATAAAGAATTGATAATGTTTAAATATCTTTAATTTCCAGTACTCCAGAATTTTGATTAAGTTAAACAGCTTTATTTAAATCTTCAAATTCTTCATAATTATTCTATTGAGTAAACTCTAAATTATTATCACTGCGAAATAATGTGGAAAATAAATCTATAAATTGGAAATTACCTGGAGATAATATCAATAACAATTCACAAGATTAGCTTATAATTAATCCTTACGTAGTAAATTTTTGTTAATTTTCAGGATAAATATTTTTTAAATATTTTAATGTTGATAACTAATAAATTTCAATACAATCTAAAGAAATTAAAACTATTAAATCAAAGTATTTGTCAATTAAAACATTTGAAAATAATTGACCATTTATATTCTTTTTAATTGATATTGCAAGATATTACTATTATTACATTTCACAGTTTCTTAGGTCTAATATTTGAATTTATGAATTTGAGATGGAGATTATCTTCTATTTTATAAAAAATATTGGTAATTTTGAAAAATTATTTTGTTCAAATTCATTTTTTTATGAAGAAAAATTACATATTATAATTTGCTAAATTAAATTTAAACAATATTTCATTTTAATAGGATTAAATTAAAACATTATTGAAATTAATTCTGTTTTAAAATGTTAGGATATAAGTATTTTTAAACTCAATTTACCTAATCATTTCTTGATAAAACAGTCAAAAATATACTTTAATAAAAAAATTTTTCTTTTTTTAATAGTTGAAATTATAAAAATAAATTTTTTTGGATAATATTAAATCAAAAAATAAATTACATTTAATGATAGAAGATGAATATATTAATATATTTCCTAATATTCTAGATGACATATTAGCTCAAAAGAATCTAAATCAAAAGTAAATGCTTAAGATGCAATATTTATTATTACCATTTAATTCAATTCAAAGTCAATTAAATAGTTTGATGATTTATTATTATTATAAATCTTGAGAAAATCAAAACTTGGAATATACTATTCAATTTATTTTATTTAATCTTAATATATTTAATATTTAATTATACTTGATCCTTAAAATGCTATAATTGTATTTTTATGGGTAAATAAGCCATCAGCAAATAATATTTATTGAGACCCATTCATAAATTCAAAGTATGATCCATTTTCGTAGTTAATTAAATATCCTAATGCTTAACCTAAGATTACTAACACTAAATTGAATTCTTCAAAATAAAAAAATTGAAATTTTTTTGCCAAAGATGCATTTTTTTATGGCTATATTTCAATTTTTTTACCACTTCTTAATAAATAAATATTAATTTATTTGCTAAAATTTTATGTAATAAACATTTTAACTTTTTCCTCATATTTATAAACGTTTAATATTCCAAGATTAGTAAAATTTTGTTATGAGGTATCATAATAATAGTTATCTAATCCTCCGCTATATCCTATTAGAAATATCGAGTTATTGTATAAAAACATATCTTAAATATCAATTTCTTCGTATTCTATTTAATTAAATAAAATATAAAATTTAGAATATAGAATAAAAAACTAACTTACCTTGTATTTCATATATTTTACTATGAAGTAGTAATAATCCAATTTAATGATTAGAATGTACTATTAATATTCTATCTTAATATTAATACAATTTAGATATTAAACTATTTTTCTATCTATAAACTGTGATAGATAAGACATTAGTACTTAATAGTGTAAAAGATAATTCAGAATAAGCAATAATTTTGTTAGAATTGATCTCAGAAAATTGTTATAATTATGTTAAAGAGTCTGATTTATCAACTTATATTAAAAACTATTTCTTTACAATATCATAGAGAACATTGATTTCCTATTTTTATAAAAATAAATTATTATTATGAATTAATAAATAATTTTATCTTTAAATTGGGTTAAATAATTATGTTAATAATGAATTAAAACTCTAATTTTAATAATACAATTAAATTAGAAATTCATTTATAAATACTTATACCCTCATAGCTTTTTTGGAACTTAAATTTAAATTTAAAAATTTTTTAAAAAATATTGTGGGTATGGGGTGATAATAAAAGATATTTATTTTGATATTGATATGATAGAATAATATTAAAAATCAAAATGTTCTATAAAATAATAAAATTTACTTATGATGGAAAGATGACTGATACATAAATCTATTACTATAATTTAATCATACTTTTTTTATTATGTTTATAAGAAAAAGGGAACTAAAGTTACTCAGAAGATAGTTTTTCTAAATCCAATACTTCAATAAATAAGGGAGCAAAACTAATTAGATACTTATTAACTTTTTAGATTTATCCACATGTATATTTTGTAGAAAATATTTTAGATTTACTTTTCAAACTAAAAATTTCAGCTTTTCCACCAAATAAATTTTTTATTGATATCATTATTTCTAATTAGGAATCATTGAAACAAATTGTAGATGCCAAATTACCTACAAGATCATTTGTAAATGAAAAAATAATTTATTTATTAACTTTATTTTATAAATCAAATAGAGTTATATAACTTGTTTATGTGCAAGTAGAAATGATAAAAGCGTGATTGTAATCATAGATTACATAATCTAATTCAAAATAAAATCTATCTTAGAACACTATTGTATTACCTGAGATAATATAAATTAGAGCAGCGGATTAACTTGAAGATATAAATAGCTTATCTTAATAACTTTTCATTACAATATTTTCAGTTGTAATAATATCATAATTAAAGTGATATCCTTAAATCCCCTACTCACTATTGAGAATATATAAATTAAAGGATGAAGAATTCAATTAAAACAGTATAATCATTTGTTAATCCATGTTTAGTAAAAACATTTATTTTAGAGTCTACTATCCTAAATCAAATTATGTAAATTATTATAATACTATATCAAATAAGAGATATCTGTTCTTTTTCCCATCTGCAAGAAATAAGTATGCACCTAAAATACTTGAAAGATTAATTTCAAAATCAACACATCTCTCTATATTAAATCTATCAGAAGATTAAAATATTATATTAAATCCAAACTAATAAACTATACAAATTGCAAAATAATCTTCAATTGTGTAGGTTTTTATTATTTTACCATAATTAATTCTTAATTTACCACTTCCGTATCTATTATAAATTCTAGGCTATTGATTGTTATCTGTAGGATTTAATCTGATAACCTCTATTTCATTTCTGTTAGCTATAATGACATTTTAATTTAGATTATCAAATATTAATCTATTTTTATTTGGAGCTTTATTAAAAAAGTATTTCGAATATTCAAAGGCAATATTAAATTCATTCTTTTCTTTAATCTCTAAGTTTTTATATTCTAGAAGTTTAATTTCATATTAATATTAGCCTTTTTTGAAAGTATAAATATAATTAGAATCTATATTGATTGCTTATTCTTTTATTAAATCATTTTCTTAATAGAATACATATTTACTAGTTATTAGATTTTATCCACTTTAATTTTATAAAATCTAATTAGTTTGAAGCATTAATAAACCTGTTAATATAAAATAATAATAAATTAATTAGATTTTTTATTTCTAATTATTACCTTTATCACCAAATAGTAATAATCCATTTGAGTTACTTACAAAATCACATTTTTGTAATATTCCTATTTCAAATTGTAATCTAATTGCCTAAATAAATTATCATAAAATGTTGAATAATAATATATTTAATATATTTAAATTTAAATGAAAAAAAATTATTACTTAATTTTATATAATTTAAAATTAGCCTTAAATTTTAGTGGAAGATAAAAGATATCCAATTGAAGGATTTATCTCATCAGTAGTAATTAAATAAATTATATCATTTGTTGTAGAGCAAGCACATAATAATGAATCAAAATTAGTAAAAGTTGTAAGTAAATAAGATTCATTTGCAATTAGCTTATTAAGTGAATATAACTTTTTATTTTATATTTAGTAATACAAAATAATATTAATTTCATTAAGAATGATTATATTTGCATATATTAACAATTAACTACTTTTAGGCTATCCTTAGACTAATGGAATATCAACATTTATTTAAAAATTCTCTAATTTATATGGTTCAGCATCAAACTGCTATGGTTCATAGACTATACAACCAATATCATCTACCTTCATAATATTTGGATCTGTTTGAGTGATTCTTTTCCGGTTATTATACTTTTAAGATGAAGTACTTAATGTAAGATTTTTAAATTCTTGAAGATCTAGGATATTATCATTTTCTGAAAAAATGTAGCCATTCTTTTAAAGTAACCTTTATTTATTTTATAAAATATATACTTTTTAAGAAAACGGACTATTCATGTCAACCAATGAAATATCAAATTCGTTTTGATAGTAACTGAACAAATAATCTTCATTATTTTAATAATTTTTATAACCAATAGTAAAAGT
Organism: Tetrahymena borealis; assembly: GCA_000260095.1. Lineage (NCBI taxonomy): Eukaryota > Ciliophora > Oligohymenophorea > Hymenostomatida > Tetrahymenidae > Tetrahymena > Tetrahymena borealis. Next base: position 659,390 of record JH651236.1, on the reverse strand, counting down.
TTCTACTGTATTAGATAGTATATTTATAGATTTTAAAGTACTTCCATCCTGCATTAATATGTAAATGTAATTCTGTGATGAATATGCAAATATAGCCGTATCATTGTACTAAAAATTATTGTAGGGTATCAGTTCAGGATATTTGTAATAGGTTGCCATTTTAGTATCCAATGAAATAATCTATTAATTAAATTAATATTTTGGTAATTAAAAAATTAGAATGTTATAATTTTTAATTACAGTTGGATTTCCTTAAATTTCTACTAACTTTATTAAGATTATATCTTCCTAACTATCTTCTATTTTTATCACTTCACTTTCAAAATTCTGAATTGTTTTAAATGGCTTACATTCATTTATCTATTCATCTAATTCCTCTGGACAATAATACTTGCAGTTTTTTTCTTTTTAATCATAAAATTATCCTATTTTGCTTGAGCAAATGATATTCTTGCAAATTGGATCATGATTATTATTCGCCCATCCTTCTTTGCATTTCTAACAACTATGAGATTTGTCACAAATTTAGCAATTTTAATCAACACATTTATTACATTACCTAAAATAGTCAATTTTATAATAACCATCTTCGCAAAAATTTTAACATCCTTCATTTTAAAAATCCTATTTGAGAATAACATAACTATATTATGGATTGAACTAATCAAGTGTAATTTAATACTAAATAAAATTTTTCAGAGCATAATAAACATTTAGTGTTATTAAAACAGCTAATACAATCTTTAGGGCACTCACCACAGCTTGATAACTGAGAGTTGTAATAGTATCCATCTATTTAACACTCTTACTGATTAATAGCATGAACAAAAAGTGATTTGGTTTATAGTTAACATAACCAAATAAAATTAATAACACTAAAAATAGTAATCATCTCTATTTTTGATTTGAAATATGATTTGTTTTGTTTTTATTTATTATCCTAAATTTTAAAGAGAAAATTAATTTGATATTCCAAAAAATATCCTTCTTTAAAAATATAAAAAGCTGTAAATTGTAGAGTTTACCTAAAGTCAGATTATTTAGATTAAATCATGACTGAATACTTTAGCCTAATATTTTAATAATTAATTTTAGAATAATTTCATAGCTTTATCAATAAAAAATGTGAATTCATATCAAAAACTATGAAATTTCATTTTAAAAATTAAATCATTGTAGCTATTAAAGAAATAAGGGATTAATAAAAAAAATTTTAAATTGCAAAAAAATAGCCTTATTTATAAATTTTTTTAAAAAAATATTGTGGATGAGGGGTTTACAATAAATGAGTATTCATTTTGAAGTTTATTTTCTTTGAAAATACTAAATATCAAAACCAATTAGTAAGATAGGATAAAATTAAATATTAATGACTTTATAAATTTAAATAATAAATTTACTTATGAAGTTATGATGATGGGTATGTAAATCTATTATTATAATTTAATAATATTTTTAAATGAAGGCTGATAAGGAAAAGAGAACTAAAGTTTGTATGAAAATAGTTTTTCTAAATCCAATATTTCAATAGATGTGTAAACTTAATTTATTAGATATTTATTAGCTTTTATAAATGATCCAGCTGTATAATAATTTGTAGAAAATATTTTTGATTTAGTTTTTAAACTATAAATATCAGCATATCCACCAACTGAATTCCTTATGTATATGAATATTTCTAATTAGGAATCATGATAAATAATAAGAGACTCTATATTATCTATAAAATCAAATTTAGAAAATGAAAAAGTAATTTATTTATTAACTTTATTCTGTAAATCAAATAGAGTTATATAGCCTATTTATGAACAAGTAGAAAAGATCAAAGCGTGATTGTAATCATAGATTATATAACTAAATTCAAAATAAAATCTATCTTAGAGCATTATAGTATTACCTGAGATAGTATAACTTAGAGCAGTGGATTAGCTTGAATATATAAATAGCTTATCTTAATAACTTTTCATTACAATATTTTTATCTTCAATTATATCATAATTAAAGTGAAATCCTTAAATCCCCTACTCACTATTGAGAATATATAAATTAAAGGATGAAGAATTCAATTAAAACAGTATAATCATTTGTTAATCCATGTTTAGT
>JH651236.1:587528-657100 GCA_000260095.1 Tetrahymena borealis | reverse complement strand
ATCTCTCTATATTAAATCTATCAGAAGATTAAAATATTATATTAAATCCAAACTTATAAACTATACAAATTGCATTATAATCTTCAATTGCGTAGGTATTTTATATTTTACCATATTTAATTCTTAATTTACCACTTCCGTATCTATTATAAATTCTAGGCTATTCATCGTTATTTATAGGATTTAATCTGATAACCTCTATTTCATTTCTATTAGCTATAATGACATTTTATTTTAGATTATCAAATATTACTCTATTTTTATTTGGAGCTTCATTAAAAAAATATTTAGAATATTCAAAGGAAATACTAAATTCCTTCTTTTCTTTAATCTCTAAGTTTTTATATTCTAGAAGTTTAATTTCATATTATTATTAGCCTTTTTTGAAAGTATAAATATAATTAGAATCTATATTGATTGATTATTCTTTTATTTAATCATTTTCTTAATAGAATACATATTTACTAGTTATTAGATTTTATCCACTTTAATTTTATAATATCTAATTAGTTTGAAGCATTAATAAACCTGTTAATATAAAATATTAATAAATTAATTAGATTTTAATATTTATTATAATTATTACCTTTATCACCAAATAGTAATAAATCATTTGAGTTACTTACGAAATCACATTTTTGTAATATTCCAATTTCAAATTGTAATCTAATTGCCTAAATAAATTATCAAAAAGCAATAAATAATAAATTCTTTTAGATTCAAAATTTATAAATCTAGTCTAAAAAAAATTCTTACTTAATTTTAGAAAATTTCATATTAGCCTTAGTTTTTAGTGGAAGATAAAAAATATCCTATAGAAAGATTTGAGGCATCTGTTATAATTAGATAAATTATATCATTTATTGAGCAAGCACATAATAACTAGTCAATATTAGTAAAAGTTGTAAGTAAATAAGATTCATTTTGAATTAGCTTATTAAGTAAAAATAATTTTTTATTTTATCTTTAATAATACAAAATACTATTAATATCATTAAGAGTGACTATATTTGCATCTTTTAAAGATAAATTACTATTAGCATACCCTTAAACTAAAGGAATATCTACATTTATTAAAAAATTCTCTAATTTATATGGTTCAGCATCAAACTGCTATGGTTCATAAACATTACAACCAAGATCATCTATTTTCATAATATTTGGATCTGTTTGAGTGATTTTTACCCTATTTTTCTCCAATTTTGATGAAGTTAATAATGTTGAATTATTTACAACTTGAAGATCTACAATATTTTCATCTTCTGGAATAGTTTAGCCACTCTTTTATAGTAACCTTTATTTATTTTATAAAATAAATACTTTTTAAGAAAATTGACTATTCATGTCGACCATAGTAATTTAGAATAGGTATTAATTGTAAGTGAATAAGTAATCTTCACTATTATAGTATTTTAATGAACTAAAAATAAATGTTTCTACTCTATTAGATAGTATATCTATACTTTTTAAAGTAATTCCATCCTGCATTAATATGTAAATGTAATTCTTTGATGAATATGCAAATTTAGCAGTATTATTATAAGAAAAACTATTGTAAGGTATCAACTCAGGATATTTATAATATGTTGCCATTTTAGCATCCAAGGAAATAATCTATTAATTAAATTAATATTTTGGTAATTAATTAATTAGAATGTATTAATTTTTTATTTACGGTTGGATTTCCTTAAATTTCTACTAACTTTATTAAGATTATATCTTCCTAACTATCTTCTATTTTTGTCACTTCACTTTCAAAATTCTGAATTGTTTTAAATGGCTTACATTCATTTATTTATTCATCTAATTCCTCTGGACAATAATACTTGCAGTTTTTTTCTTTTTAATCATAAAATTATCCTATTTTGCTTGAGCATAAGATATTCTTGCAAATTGGATCATCATTGCTATTAGTCCATCCCTCTTTGCACTTCTAACAACTATGAGATTTGTCACAAATTTAGCAATTTTAATCAATACAATTATTACATTACCTAAAATAATCAATTTTAAAATAACCATCTTCACAAACATTTTAGCATCCTTCATTTTAAAAATCCTATTTAAGTATAACATAATTAAATTAAGTATAGAACAAATGAAGCATAACTTATTACTAAATAAAATTTGTCAGAGCATAATAAACATTTAGTGTCATTAAAACAACTAATACAATCTTTAGGGCACTCACCACAGCTTGATAACTGAGAGTTGTAATAGTATCCATCTATCTAACACTCTTACTGTTTAATAGCATGAACAAAAAGTGAAGCAGTTTATAGTTAACATAACCAAATAAAATTAATCACACTAAAGATAGTAATCATCTCTATTTTTGATTTAGAAAATTATGATTTAATTAATAATTTGTTTACTTTTTATTTATTAGCCTAAATTAAAGAGAGAGAAGAAATTTAACATTCCAAAAAAAATTCTTGATTAAAAATATAAGAAACCATAATTAGGATGCTAACTTTTATGTTCTTGAAAAAATTAATTTGAAGATAGATAATTATTAAAAAATTACAAGAACAGAAAATGAATAGGCTTTTACAAATTAATAATTAAGTTTCTTATTATTAATAAAGTTAGCGATAAAAATAAATATTCTTTTCAAGCGAGATTATCCTTCTTTGAAAATTCTTAAAAATTACTCACTAAGTTATTCAAATTAATAGAAAATCCACTATTAAATTGTGATTACATTTAAGAATAATTATATATTTTTTTATTGACTCATTTATCAATTTTCTTCTTCTAAATTTCCTTCTTAAGCTTCATAAATTAAGGACAATCTGCTTATTTTATTTAAAGCTAAATACTAGAATACCTAAAAGGAAAATTACATTTCGCAAAATTAGAACAAAAAGTCTAATTAATTTAGAGTCAGAGAAGCTTTCTATATTAATTTTAAATCTTATAATTAATGCCAAATGGTGAATGGAAAAGAATAAAAATAAATTACTATATTTTTCATGTTAGACATTCTCCTAAGTTAAAATTATTTTGAGTTTGTCTAGAATTCTTTGTAAATTAACTTATTTTAAAACTCATTTAAGGATTTTAAAAATTTGATAATTTTATAGAAATCTATTGATATAAATAAATTTAAAAAAATAATTCCTCTTGATGAAAGATTGTGAGATCAATAACAAACAGATAAATAAATAAAATATAATAAATTAAAATATTATGACTAAAAAATGCATAATAATTAGAATTTCTCAATTTCTCTCATTTAAGAGGCTAGATGATTTTGCAGACTTTTATGAAAAATTAGAGTGATGAGTCAAATATCATTTTAATTCAGCTCTCATTCTCTCTCTTCTAAGTTTTCTGCAAGGACCACATAATTCAGGGAAATCAGTTCTTTTCATTAAGAACCAATAAGTAGAAGATTTAAATGTTGATTTACAATTTGTGCATTTAGCAGATTTCAAGGTTTATTGTCTCTTTTAGTCACAAGGAGGGCAATATTTTTCAAAGCATTACTCTCTCTTGTTATAAAGAAACTCTGCAGTAGTTTAGAAGGGTACTTTACACAAATCACACATGCAGAAAACTTGTTTTTTAGGTTCAGTGGGTCTAACTAGTTGGTTAGAGAAGAACTTTAAATTACTAGGAATCTCTTTGATTTTAGGGTGAACAAGATTTAAGTTCTAGCAATATTTATTACAAGAATGAGACAAGAAAAACTTGAACATACCTTAGTAACCAAGATTACCAGCACCAAAACGATGTTAATCGAGACAATGAATTTAAGGATCAGTGAGAAGACCACCGACACCTTGTAAATCTACAATCATAAGATAACCTTCTGTAATTTAATAAGAGAAGTGAGATAAGGCTTAAGAAAGAAGACCAGGTTCATCAAATCTAAGATTAGTCCAACCAGCATTGTTATTAAACTTAACATATTCACCAGCAATGTAGTTTTCAGCTGAATAGTATTTGTAAGGATGCTTGGTGTCTTAGATTTCATATATAAAACAGTGGACAAAATTCTTTAAATTGGCAGTGGTTTATACATGTTCTGAAACATGATCATTAAAAGAATTAACAATATGTTAACAAATGAATTAACTTTCGAGATCTTTAATCATATCTTCCTTATCTTATTCTACATCAATCTTATTTTACTTTTTGCCAAGTTTGGCAACTAGTTACTAATTAAGGAGAGTATCTTAAGCATAGAAAGCATATCTCATAGCTCCTTCAGCGAATGGAGTAGGGTTAATCTTAATTGTAGTTTTAATAGAAGAGTTTTGAACTAGAGGTTTTCTCCAATTAATTGGAACTCCCTTGTCTTGAACAATGAAATAGGTGTGACAAACTGCCTAAAGATTTTTAGGGTTACCTTCAAGAATAAAATTAGAGGAAGGTGAAACTGTAAACTTAACTTCTTTGTAATCTTTCTTTGATTTATTTTTAGGAAGAGAATCATTTTCCTTAGTATAATCATTAAAATTGTATCTATCTAAGAAGTTAATGCTTGAAGCAGTGTTCATGCCTTAACAAATTTTAAGTGCCTTAAAGAAAGCACCTTAAGGATCTTCCTTGCTTTCTCTAGTATAGGATTAAGAAAGGGTTTGAGAAGCAGTTTAAGAAATAAATTAACCTAATCCTTGGGTACTGTGACCTAATTTAGTAATATCTAACTCTTAGCCGTTTACTTCTTTGTTGTATTGCTTAAAAATTTCAAACATCATATTAGTAGATTTCATGATTTCTACTGCATATAATTTAACTCCTTTATTTATAAGAGTCTTGAACTCTTATTTCAAGTCTACACCATCAGGATCACCTTTAGGATATCTATCATAGAATCCAGCTTTATCTCCATGATAGATTATACCATGAGCAGGAGCATCTGCAAGAAGGACTGCATACTTAGCCTTAGACTTCCAATTTTGTAAGTTTGCATGTTTAAATCCACCAGCTACATCTTCTGCAGCATCATCTCCTCCATAAGCAGAAACCTTACCAACATAATCCTAAAAAGCTTCTAAATTATCAGAAAAGTTAAATATTGTGTGGCGCTAAGCATCACCATAATCACGATATCCAACAAAACTGACTCTAATAGTGCTGCCTTAATGTTGATTTTTAATAGCAGCGACAATACCTGAAATTTCAAGCTTGACTGCATCTATCCAGCTACTCATAGAGCCAGTACAATCAACAATAAACATCAAATCAAGTTCCATCTTTGGGAAAAGGTTTTCGAAAATAGGAAGGAAATGGTTCATGTCTTCATGTAAAAAATGGAAATTGGTTATGAAGTTTCTGGCTTCTTCATTGGTTGAATAGTACTTATTAATAAATTCTCTAACCTAAGGAGGTAATTCCTTTTTGATGACTACAGTTTTAGGTGTCTCTTTTTCATAGTTTTATTTAGATTCTTCTATTTCTTCTTCTTTTGTTTCAATTTTCTATTGAGGTTTATCGGATGGCTTAGATTATTTTTTAATTTCTTTTGCCAAATTTGTTTAAATAGCTTGAGCATTTTTGGAATCACTTTTTGATTAGATATCTACGTCAAGTTTCTTTTCACCTCTTTATCTTATCTTTTCTGATGGCTTAGAAGGAGTGCTTTCAATCTCAACAGCCTTCACTATTTTGGGTTTTACATCTTTAACTATGTCTTAGTTATCCCAACCGCCTAATGTAACAGAGAAAATAATAGTTTTACTCTTGGCTTCGGTTTAGATCTTCTATAATACTAAATCATCCTTAGCTTCTTATCTCTTAGGAGATTTTTGCTTTCTTTCCTTTCTCTTTTCAGTTTTAGGTCTCTCAGGCATTACTACATGAGGAACTTTAATAGGGCACCTTTCCTCGTTAGGGCAGTTTTCAATAGAAGGATCATGTAAGAAAGCACATCTTTCTTCCTTTTTGCAAGACTTGGTAGTTTAGAAGTAATGACAGTAAAGCCTTGCAGATTTAGATCTATTATCCATTTAGAGTAAATAATATTTTTATTTTAGATAATTTATTTATTAATTGTTATTATTATTTAATCAGAAAACGTTTATAAAGCTCTTCATTAGTTGTTTAAAGTGTCTAATCCTAGAAATTATTATTGTTTCTACTTATGATTATAGTGTCTCCTCTCATTAATCTTAAATATAATAAAGGATATTGCTTAATTTTTATTGTTTTATCTTCTTAATCTTAATATTTTCAAATTTAATAATTGGTTGATCGTAATTTAACATTAATATTTATATAATCAAAATATATTCCTTATGTCTACCAAATAAGTTAATATATTAATTAGTTGTAGCCCATACTTAGACAGATTATTTAAGTATCTTTTCATTCTTCTAAGATATTAGCCTATTCAACTGTTTAGTAAAATGTTAGTAAAAAGAAATAAATTATTGTTTTAAATTCTACTTTTAAAATAAAGCACAAAACTCTAAAGTTTGAAAATGTTTATTTAAAAGTTCTACTAGTAAATTTACATATTATTTTTACCTTTCTTTTCACAAATATTTAGGAGTATTTTTTTTTATAGAATAAACGAATTGTTTAGAAAGATCAAATAAAAATAATAGTAATGCTCACTATTATTATTATAAATATATTTTTGCTCTATTTTCAATTATATGTGGTTCTAATAAAATCTATTTTTTATTGGATAATAAGGTAAAAGAAAGAAGTATCAACTTTCAAATGATAAACTTTATTTAAAGCCATCATATTTGTAGATAATTATTAAACAGTTAAGAAATAAAAGTTACTAAACAATTCAATATATAATGTTTATGAAAGTATTCATGTAAATATAATCAAATTCTTTAATTTTTGACTTAGATAAAGTCACAAATGCATTTTATTCATCTTCTTCACTATCTTCGAATAGAGATCTAAATGGTTCATCTAACCTCTACATCACAGAAATTAAATTAGTGTAAGGACAAGTAGGGAAAAATTTAAGAGCTTTCTGAACATAGTAGTAAGATATTGTTTCTTTCTTTAAATTACTATAAATCAAAGCTAATTCTGAATATGGAGATGGAGATCTATTTCTCTTTATTTCTATACATTTTTTATAATATTATATGGCAATTTCTACTTTCCCTTTCTATACATTAATAGTAGCTAATTAGCTGTTTGCTTCATAGACTTGATCATCAAATTCTATTGCCTTTAAGTAAAATTCTTCACTTTTTTCTACATTATTTTCTATTTTGAACATATAATATGCTAAATTTTCATAGCATACTGATGAATTTGGGTTTAACTAAATTGCTCTCTCTAGCATATTTTTGCACAGTTCATAATTATGTAAACTAAATTCTGTATAAGAGAGCCTTCTTAATATGTCATAATCATAAATATTTTTTTCTTTCACTTTTTTGAGTAGTCTTTCAGACTCCTTCTAAGAGTAATCATTTTCAGATAAAAATTAAGAAAGCCTGCTTAAAATGAAAATATTTTCAGGTTCAAAATCTACAAGTTTCTTCAGTATATAAATAGAATCATCAATACTCATATTCTCTGATAATATTACACTTCTTACATAGTTAATGCGCCAATATGAATCATCAATCTTTAAGCACTCGTCTAACAATTAATAACATTCTTAAGGAGATTTTAATTTGAATTTAAATAAGATCTCCACTAAATCTATGCGAGCATCTACATTTGCATTGTCCAAATAAAGAATTTGTTTTATAATCTATAATGCTTTTTTATAATCAACATTATATGCATATTCTATCTAACATTAGATCAGAAGACTATTTAAGTCATTTGGATCTTTTAATAAATTCTATTTTATTTCTTCTTTTATAAATACTAAGGTTTATTTTTTTACCATAATATTTTTATTTGCATTAAAGATATACATATCTTCATTATAATTAAAGCTTTGCATAGCTTTTTATATCCTATTATTAAACTGAAGAAAATACAAATTTTTGATAAAAGGCACTCTAAATAAATATCCTTTACATAATTGATTTTTCAATACTAAAATATTAGCAATATTTCTCTATATAGTGGAATAAATTTTAAATATTTATTTAATATATTTCAATTTAAAATGAAATAAATGTCTATTATTATCTATCATTAAAAATTTTATAATTTAAAGTAAAAATACTACTTTATTTGTAAAATATAAATAATTTAATTATTTTTTTAAGATCTTAATGACTTGGAAACAAAATTTGGTATTTATCATAAATAAAGAATTAAATTTTAATTTTTTAAATAATTAAAATGATATTTGATTAAGAAACTTTCAATTTATACTAGAAAATTTAATTATTAAGATTTTTTCATCTTTAAATGTCAATGAGTTTCATGATTTAAATTATGAAATAAGAATATTTAATAAATTAAATATCCAAATTTAAACATAGAAGGCATAGATTTTAATAAAAAAACTTTTATATCAAGTCAAAGTAATTAATTATTTGGATTACACTATTGAAACAAATAATAGCTATTGAAACATATTAAAATTTATTTAATTATTTTAATTGATATTTTCAGTCAAAAGAAGGAAATTCTTTGACTTCTGAGAAATAGAATATTTTTATATTCTAAATAGATTCGCTTTCAATAAGAAGCTTATAAGATTCTTATGGAGAAAATTAACCAAGTTTTTCACTTTCTCCTTCAGTAATATTGTTATATTATGGGTAATCAGCAATTAAAAAATGTTTATTATTCAAACACATTTAGAATTCTAAAAATCTCATAGTCTTATCATATCGGATCGATTGATGATTAATATTAAGTCCTTTCTTGACTTTATTCAGACTAAATCCTGATATAGGGTTGTTAGAAAACAAGAAAGGAGAAGAATCTAACCATTTGCTTTCATGAAATCTCTCCTCAATTATACCAATATAGAATCTATAGTTTTATTAATTGCTAGGGAATGGATCAAATTAAATTCTAAGTATATATTTTTTAAATGGGTCAATTACTTCATCTAAATAAGATTAGACCTGCCATCCAGGTTTATTTTATTTAATTTCTATTCTATTTGTTGAATCTCTTCTTATGGATTAGTTTATTAGTGAATACGAATCTTATTTGGATTTGATAAAATTGCATGAGAAAGTTTTGTCTATCTCTCCTTAATGATTTATTAGATATTAATTGATAAATTTTTCATTAAATTTAGATAAATCATTTTATTTATTAATAACTTCAATTTAAAGCTCATAAATACTTGTAATATCTATGAATTTGTTATTAAATTAATTGTTGATTTTAACTAAAGCACTAATTTATTCTTCTAAGATTTCAAATTATCTTTGATTCAATTAATAAAATTCTATAGGTTATTTATTTTCTTGAAATATTTATTAAAATGAAATTTTATTCAATCCATAAGAAAATTGATTCAAAAAAGCCTTCATATCATTCAAAAATTTATCATTACAAAAATTAGTTTTATTATTAATCAACTTTAGTAGTAATTCACTTGATTAATTCGATTTAGATAAAGGTGAGTTATTATTTAATAAATAATCATCCAATTTTGAAAAATTTTTATCAAAAAAATACTCTTCAATGTCATCAATCGATTATAAAATCTACTCAATATAATAATTTGGTAATCTCAATGAAAGTTTTTCCTTTGTTTTATGATATAAATCTATACTTTAGTTTATAGTTGATAAGTTATCCTTAGATTAATTAATCATTTATGTTATGAGATTATCTACATTTTATAATGATTCTACCTATTGGTTTTTCATAGATTTAATAAATTCTTTTAATTTCTACTTTTGAGAAAGTTAATTATAAACTTCTAATAACTTTTCTTTTGTTATGAATATACTCTCCCAATCAGAAAGAATTCTTTTCATGCAATTATTCGTTTTATCTGCTATTTTTTTCTAAAATTCATCAAAAAATAGTTAAATAATCAAAGATGGAGATATTTAATCTTCTTAATCTTTATCAGATTCTATTATTTACTAAAGGTCTTAAAGTATGTTATCATTTTAATTTTGTATTGGCCAATTTTCAAAAATAGTATTCTCATCACTATTAATGATATCATCTATAAAAATAAGTTCTTTGCATTCTAAATTATTCTTTCTTATGCACTTACTGCAAACAATTCTTTAATTTTCTTATTTTTCATATAGTTATATTGCAATTAATGGCATTCCTTTGTGAGTAAGACATTTAATATTAGACTAATCCTCATCTGAAATGGAATTATTCATTTTGTTTATTTATTAAGTAGATTTAGAAATTTGTTTATAATTTTCTTTTAGAATCTAATTATTAAAATTTCTGATCAACAAATATGATAATTAAATTTTTTAATAAAGATTATTATTATTAATGACTATTTTTTATTTTAGAATAATGCATTATAAATTTTGTCAACCCATTAAAAGTTTTTGGATAAATGATTAACAATTAGAGATCATACCTCGAATCTTAGAAATCTACGCCACCCTCTCTAATCAAAAAAATTGACAGTTTATCTCATAAATTAAAAATTTATTAAATATTTGTTTAAATATTTGAGTTTCCTTTAAATATATAACTCAAAGTATATAAGAATTAAAGCAATTATGCAAAATAATAAAAATAATCAAAAGAATTTTTATATTTCTCATCTAAATAGTATCTTTTAATTTAATACTGTTTATATAAATAGTAATTAAATGATTGATATAATCAAAATTTATAGAAAAAACAACTTATTTCAAATTTTTCCAAAAATGTTACTGTTATTAATAGAGTTTACAATGATAAAAGTAAACTCATCAAGCAGGATTATAGAGAGTGATTAAGATAAAGACTAAGAGATAGAGTTAAAGAATAAAATAAAACGTGTTAAATTATGATATATTTTTATTAATTATAGATAGTTATTATTAATTATTTCAATTTAAAATTCAATTATTATTTTTTTTTACTTTTTTTTTTGGGATTTCTGTAAATCCACACTTTTTAAACCATTTATTTCCTTTTGCTACTAAATTATCTACTTGATCATCATAGTACTTTTAAAAGAATTCAGTTTTTTAATAGTCAAATCTCTCATCAAAATCTTCATCATTAAAAAGAGTAACAGGCTTAGATTAGACAAGTTATTATGATTTTCTATAGTTTTTAAATTCTTATTATATCACTGGGTCATTAAAGATATACTCATAAGTTACAAGAATATCATTATATTTCAAATCAAGATTGTGTTCTTGGTCATAATCTTCATTCAAATTAAAAAATCTAGATTTAGCATCAACTGGAAAAATAAACCTATCTAATGTTTTAATTTCTGCTTGCACTGTTTAATAATTTTGGCCAGAATTATTAAAAAAGGGTTTTAGCGAATTAGTCAAAAAAAAGAGAGTAGTATTTATGCATTATTCAAGCTTATAAAGAGTATTACGTGGATCAAAGTATCCATAGGCTGAGAGATATTCTTTGAAAGTATATGAATTTTCTGCTAATAACTCATAGAGCTCTGGGGAATATCCAACTCTATCACTTTCAAATAACAACTTTTCATAATTTACTGAAAGACGGATATAAAAGATTAAACTTTCTTGGCTTAAACCTTCAGTGAGCTATTTGAACTTTGCATTACTTGCCAATTTTCTATTTTCTTAATGTTAAATGAATAGCTGATCCTTAGATTAATTAAAAATCGCTTATTTTGTCAATTAAACATTAGTCCAAATGGTCTATAGTTTATTAATTGTTTAAATGAGGTCTTTATTTCCATATGAATATAGAATTTTGAGTAAATATTCAATATCGTTCACATTGCTAGGGAAAAATGACATATCCACTTCTATAAACTTGTTGTCCATTCGGTGAGAAACTTAATGTATGTATCTCAGACCTTTTTCCAATTAGAGATGTTTTCTCTCTTTAAGATAATTCTACTTATCAGAATAATTTTAGAAAAATTCAAGATCAACAACAAGATCTAAATAAAGATAAAATTTCTTATTTGCTGGTAAAAATCTTGATGTTCTGATCAAGAAATCTTGAGAGAATTGAGTATCATTCACTTATTTAAGAGCTAACGTTTATTGACTGCTACCATCATCTGTAATAGGGTAGCTATCGCTAAATTCAAAGCATAACTATTGTTTTTTATCATTATTATTGCCTTAATTATTATCCTCTTTCAATTGATTTTATCCTCTTTTCTTAAGGAGTAACTATGTATTTTAAGGTTTTATTGCAGTTTAATTAGTTTTAGATATATCTTCATCCTATGTTATTTCTTAATCATCTGTAGAACTTAAATTTTAACCCTTCTCTGCGCTCTCATACTACTGTTTTTAAATAAATAAAATAATGAATTACAATTTTTTTTTCAAAGCATGAAACTTACATTATGATCCTCTGCAGAATGGAAGTATTCATAGTTATTATCAATAAAGGAATAATTATTAAAAAATTGATTGGGAAAATTAGAGATAGTATTGTCCATACTTTATAACTCTTAAAGGCCTTTTTATTGGCTGCTCTTTCTTTATAATAATATTAGCTTCCTTAATAGTTATTTATATTTCTATTATTATTATTTCCTTACACTTATTGGTTATGAAGAAGTTTTAGTTTAATAATAATGTATATTTGAGATTATGCATTATAATTAATAGATAATTAAAATGACCTATTAATTTATATTCATAAACCACAGATTAATATCAAATTTTGATTTTTCTATTAAGTAATCTTTTCATCTAGATGTTTTATCGAAAAACTAATTTTCAAAAAAAGTAAGTATTAAAAATTATATATAATGCATAAATCAATTACTTTCTTCTCTTTTTTCTTTGATTCCTTATCAAAAGAATATTAAATGAGCTATAATTTATAGGTAAGGATGAGACGAAATAATACTTCCCTAATTGCTCAATTACTTATCAAATAAAATATATTTCATGAATATTTAAAAATAATGAATATATGAGATTTATTTCCTTGATTTAAAATTATCCTAGTTCATAGATACTTCGTACTGTTATGAATTAAGTCATTTTTATTGATTGGATATATAAATACAAACATTATATTATAAAAAATATTTATATTGCCATAAGCTATTGTCAAATAATAGAATTTATTATGTAATACTAACAATATTAAGTTAAAATTTACTTAGATTTTTTATTGAAACTTAAAAATAATTTAAAAAATAAGAATCAAATATTATATTAGGTTTTATTTTTTTTCAAAATAAATTACCATTTAAATAGTTTTTTGATTTACTGAATGAATTAAATATATTTACTATTTTCTGAATTAATTATTGCTTGAACAGCTTTTAATAATAAAAGAACTGTACAAAAATTTATACTTTAAAGGATGATTAAATCTAGATTATCAATTGATTTGTCTATTAGAATAAATTAAATTCTTTTTTAATGTATGCTAAATTATGACTTGTATTTATTCTTTCCAAAATGGTACTTTATATATTCCTTTCAAAACAACCAAAAGTTATTTTAAATCTCTCACCATCATTTAAAGACCTAAGAATTTATCTATAATTTTTTACAATTTAGAAAATTAAAAATACTTATCTTGCGCAGATTTTAATATTAAATACCATTTTATGACAAATTTAAATTTTCAATATTATTTAAAATTATTTCAATGAATTTAATATTTAGGGGTGTTAAATTGGTGATATTATCAGAAGATAAAATATACATTTGTTTACTTCAACTTCATAATAATTATAATTATTTTTCATTTTAATTCATCTGCATCATAAATATTTGATGCAAAAGTAGTAAATTTCTTAAATTTATTTCCAATTTAATCAAAAAATTAGATAAGTAATTTGTAAAAAAAAAATAATAAACGATAGATTAATTGTCTGTCACTAAAAACAAGATATAAATTTCGTAAAAAATTATGAATAAATATTCTACTAATATTTAATAACACTAAGATCTAAATCACAAACAATATCAGCAAGGATAAACAAAATAGTTATTTTAATCATTAATGAGAGTAGAAAGTGAATATTAACAATTTTTTCTAATTTAAATTATTTTAGAATACATATTGTATAAAGCTTGGCAGTTCTCTCAAACATTTATATTTATTTCATTTCTACTCATGGTAATTGAGAGTTAATATTTGCCTAAAAAATGTGAAAAATGATTAAACATACCCAAAATAATTTTATTAAGATGAATTTCTGTCAATTCAATTTAAATTTATCTATTTAATTTAATATTTATTTAATAGGTTTTTGGTTTGGAAATTCATTTTTGTTTTAACCTTTCATTTAATATTTGGACCTAATAATATAGATTATTAAGTATGAGCATGGTAGATTAAAAATTAAAATTGGTATCACTACTATATATTATTTTAAAAGTTAACTCCAATAATATTCTTGTTGATGTTAAAAGTAATTATGGGCTTATTCAACCTTTGCCGATCTCTAAAATTGTTGCAAATTTAGAAACTCTCAATAAATTACTTTCATAAATGTTTGAATTTCTTAGTTTTTGATATTTTATTTTTTTGTTTTTGTTAGAAGTTAAATAAATAATCCTTTTGATTGATATCTTAGTCTTTAACGAATTTAAAAGAAAAAATAAAAACTATTAATGTAAATATCCCCTTTACTATATATTAATTAATATACTAATAAATATCATTTGGATTATTTAAAAATGAAAATACATAAAGCTTGAATATTCCTATCCTTTTTTGGAAAATTAAATTTAAATTTTGATAAATTTTATAGATTCATCTATAAATAGCAATTATTTCACCAGCCAGTCAGTCTTTCTCGAAAGAAATTAATCTTTAAGTTTAATAATTTTTAAATAATCCAAATAATTTAAAATCAAAATAATAAAAAGGAAAATCAAAATATCAAAAAAAAAGGATAATCAAAGAAAGATTTAATAAATCTTTTAGAAAATATACAATCTAAAAATATTTAAATATGTACATAGGGGCTATGAATTAAGGTATAAAATAAATATACTTAAGTAAGTAATTTCAATCATTTTAGCGAAGAAAAGACATTATATAAGTATTCTAAAGCAAAACTTATTAAGGGAAAATATCAAACAGTTCTTTAGTCGAATAAATTAAACTATTAATATTTTTAAAATAGTATCCCCAGCTGATTATAAATATTAATATGACAAATGTTAACTAGAAGGCAACTAATATTATTGAAATCTAGTAATAGTTAT
This sequence comes from Tetrahymena borealis, assembly GCA_000260095.1. Taxonomy (NCBI): domain Eukaryota; phylum Ciliophora; class Oligohymenophorea; order Hymenostomatida; family Tetrahymenidae; genus Tetrahymena; species Tetrahymena borealis. Next base: position 641,915 of record JH651236.1, on the reverse strand, counting down.
TATAAAGGAGAAGATTTTAATCTTAGAAGAAATTAAGAAGATATTCATGTGCTTTTGATAGCTCAATCTTAAATTTAAATTGATTAATACCTGGTGTATTTTTATTGTAAATATCATAATCTACTTAGAAGGCAGCTTTATCATACCTATAAATAAATCTATAATTTTCTTTAAATAAGCTTATAAAGAATTATAAGCCATTTAGCAAACCCTTTTAAAGATTATTTCTACCTGCTGAGTTACATTAATCATACATAAAGTTACCATTTTAGTATTGTGTAAAATTTTTCATTGTGTTGCAAGCATTTCCAGTGAAAACTGATATTAAATAATCATCAAATATTTACTAGTTATACAATGTACTAGTTTTAACTTTGCTTATGTTATTATTTATTTTTTCAGTTAAACCATCATAAACTATAACCATATTTTCAAATAGATTTTAGTAGTGGGAAACTGGCTATGAAGATAATTCAGGCATTAGATATGCAGCACTTAATCCCTATCTTGCTCTCAAACCATTAACCAATGCAAAATAAGACTCACAGACAACATCTATGAATAAATAAAAATATTTAATTCAAATTATAAAATTAAATTAAAAAAATTACTGTTGAAATCATAGATAATAGTAGAGTTTTCAATAAATTTTTTAACAATCACGTAGTTTACAATAGGGTATATCATAATTAGTCCAAAGATTAATACTAATCCTATACATAGATACTTAATAGAGTAAATTAAGCTGGAAGTTCTACTAATGTTTAGCTTCTTTTCAATATTAACTTGAGCCTGTGCTTATTTTGATATATGAGTCTGATTTAATCCTGAAAAGTTAGATCTAGAAGCAATAGTTTGATTCTTATCAAATCCTTAATAATTTCCTAGTTAATAAGTCAGCTACCCAAGAATCTCTTTGAGGGATAAAGGATCAAAAGTAGCTAGAAGCTCAAGGATTTTTTATTGTTTAGTTTTAGTAAAAATATAACTTGGTAGGATACTGCAAAGAAAAGTAAAGGTAACACTAAGGACTACAAAAAGTTAAACCAAGCTTTGGTTTTCAATGCTATTTAGCTAAGTTTAGTAAGTTTAGTTGAGTTCAGAGATAACTAACTGTACTTATTCGTTTAACGAAGGGTAATTAATTTCACCTTAATATCTTATTAATGTGGTTGGATCTTAGTTCGAAACAAAATAATAGATCCCTGCCATTTATTAGAGCATAGAATACATCAAAGAAAAATCATATTTATCATACTTTTGTTTATTATAATAAATATTCTAAGTAATTGTTTTTTACTTTATAATGTTGAAAACTTCTATATTTGGGTTAGTGTTATTTATTAACATGAGCATTGTATCTTTTGTTAGATTGATACGGGAGCCATTTTCTTTTGCGGTTAGCAAATTAAATTCATTATTTAATTTAGGATCTGTTTTGAAATAGCCATTAATATTTTATAATCTAACTTGGTATTCTGAAAAAGAATAGCTGATGTGGATATTCATCATATACATCCAATTGATGTACTTAAAATTCTCTCTCTAAGAAACTAAGCTGGTGATGAAAGTATAAAATCCAGAAAAAGTTAAAGAAAGAGTAACTAAAATGGAAAGGATCCCCATCAAATTAATAACTTTAATATAAGCCATCTACTTCTTTGCATGAATCATTTCAAATAAGTACCTATTAAAATATTAATATCAATCATAAAGCTTAAAAGTTAAATATAAAAATAATAATTATTTTTTGGGATATTAAAATCAAAAGTTATTTTTTACGAGTTTAATACAGACTTAGTTGAAGAAGAAACGGATTGTTGCTCTAATTTGTTTCTTCGCTTGCTCTCTTCTTAAGTTAGAGGCATTTTACTTTCTTAACCAGTGGGACATTCTTTTTCCTTTGGTTAAAGTTAGCTTCTTGTTGTATTGTTTAAATTCTGCATAGTATATTTCTTAGTCATAAAAGCTGAGAATTAAAATCCATTCTGTTTAGTAGAAAGTAGGTTATTGTGAGAGACTTCTTTAGAAGTAAAATCCTGCATATCTTTAGTATTGTAGATTTCTTAAAAGTGGTTTTAATATAAATCTTTAGAATTGATATCTTAATTATCTTTAGTATTATATATTTCTTAGAAATTATTATTATTCTATTAATCTTCTATAGTAGGTTGATTGGAAATCTGATTAAATATTTGACTCTCTTCGCCATTGTTATTTTATATTTTAATATCATTAAACTTACTATCAATACGCAGTGAGGATTCTATATTTATGTTAGAGTTCATTTCTTATGGTAATCCAAGAACTTTGTCTTTAATAGTAACCTTAGATATATTTAAGTTTTATTCTTAGTTCTGATGATCTTAATATTTAAATGTAGAAGACTTTACAAATTCCATGCCATTAGTGCCATGAGTGGAGTTATGATTATTTTTATTAGCTGGGTGAGTAGGCTAAACTAAAGAATCATTGAGAAGTACAGTATTATTTATTGAAACACGATTCTTTACCCTTTTCTATGAAGAATCATCATGTAAATTGTAGGATTTTACTCTCATATCACTTAGAATATCTTATTGATAATTTGGATCAAATTCTAGAGTGATTCCACAAAATTCTTTTATTTAGTTACCATAAGATAAAATATACTAAATTTTATCTTTTAGATAGAATATTGGTTCATAATAATCAATAATCATATTCACAAATGAAGCTACTTTTGTATTGTAGCTTTAAAAAGATACACTAACAAAAAATAGTTCTGCATCACGTAATTGGTTTAAAAAATTAGGATCTCTCAAATTAGGTTTAGTTTGCACCTCAAATTTATCTTATGGCTTAATTAAGATGGTTTCGAATTTTCTGCCTATTTCTGTTTAGCTTATTTTTATTATATCTTAGACAACAGGGATTAAGCAATCAATACGGACATTTTTTAATTAAGATAGATTGAAATTGTCATAAAAGAATTCGTCATAAAACTATTTACTTGCCACCTTTATCTGGTTAGTATCTTTATAATCTAAAAGAATATATAGATTGTCATCTCTGATAGGTTTAGCCCAGACTGTTAAACCAAAGTCATTAAAATCTACCATTTAGCTCTAGATTCTAATCTACAAAGGAATGGAAAAACCCATAGAATTTTTTGCAATAAATAAGGGCATATAATAACTTTCGTTATAGCTTGATAAAAATTACTCAATTACTACAGAAGAAAGGATAGTATCAGAAGAATATTTCAAAAAGTTATTGGGAAGAATTTGTTAAATAGGCTTACCTACTATTTATTGCCTATTAGCAAATCCAAAAGCTTTCACAAAGCTTCTATTTATCTTTTAAACAGCTCCAAATTTTTTTTCAAGTAGGGAAACGTACAAAAAGCAGCTAAGTTTACTATAATATTCTTTTGTCTTTAATTGCTAAATTGAAATTCTATTGAGTTTCTCATAAAACTTAAATAAAGTTGATTTGTGAAGCATATAAAAGTCAAAGTTAATGCAAAGATTTCTGAGAGTTTCACTGTGGCTGTTATATTATAACTGTTTCATAATTTTTCCTTCTAAAATTCCCCTTTAAGTTCGATATTCTTTCAGATTCAAATAGACTTCATTGATATCAATGAAACTCATAGAGAGTTTTTCTACTGCAATTTTATAGAGTCTCATGCATTCGTAATATTATTATTAAATTCGATTCATCTCTTCCTCAAATTGCAAAATTAAATATAATTGAAACTCTTAATCTTTTTTCAGTCTTTGGAGATTTAATTTTGATTAATTTTCGGTTAATTTCATAACACTTTGCATCTTCTATTGTTCTTTCCATCCAAGACGTAATTTATCATTTATTTTTATATTCAAAATAGATACAAATGATAAACAAGAATTTAAACTTAAAGTCGCTAGCATAGTTAAATAAGAAAAATGGAGATTTGTCAATGAATTTTTTAGTTTTTTAGAAGAAAGAGCATCTTTGTAAATATTAATTATAGATTTTAATGCTTCATTATTGAATGCTTCTCTCATATTCATCTAGTCATCTTACTCTTCCTCCTATTTCTTCTTTTTGGGTTTGTCTTTACTTGTCTATTTGAAATTTTTAAAATTTATTAAATCTATTTATAAATGATAAATTGAGTTACTTACAAGTTTTTTAACAGAATTTCTCATCTGAATTTAAATGTCTTCCTTTTGCTCGCTTTCATTTTTCTATTCAGCATATTGGATGGAAGAAGCAAATATAAAATTAGAATTTTCTACGTCAGAAGGTGCTTTTATCCTCTCTTTAGTGCTATCAACAAGCAATCTGCAAAAGATATCTACTTTTCTTGCTTCATCATCAATTATATTAGAAAATAGACTAGAATGAGTTAAGGAAGTACTATGTGAAACAGATTCGATGCTAATATAATCATACCAATTTATAAATATCATATCTCCAATCTTATAAGATAATGTGAATGAGATTAGAGAAAATATGAAAACGAGATCATAGGAATTACTTTTAGAAAAGTGAAGAACCATACTAAATACTAAATTAATCCTATATATTATTAGAATTATAGACCATCTGCAAATCTATTTATTCAAGAATGTATGATACTTCAAAATAATAAAAAGCTTTATGATATTGATAGTAAACGATGCTCCAATCATAACATAAATGTCAAAAAAACTACTGATGATGCATAAAATCAAGTCCATATGGAATTGTGTTGGATTTAAGTGACAATCCATCTTCTCTAAGATATCTTCATTTAAGAATGAGTAACCATAATCAATTGATATTAATAGAGAACCTAACGGAAAAAAGAATAGAAAATTAGAATATCATCGATGAAAATAATTCAAAAAGTGAAAAAAATTACCTATAATCACGGTTAGTATAATGTTAAGGAGAGATAAATAATACTGATAATTAATTAGTGAGATGTAAATGGAAGGTAGGGCAATTATATATTCATAGCTTTACAGCAATTAAGAAATTAAAGAGAAAGAATAACCTTTAATTCTACTACTCAAAATTGCAGATATGATAAAATATAAAATAATGAAGGCATTTATGATTATAAAGACTAAAACAGTGGTATCAAGATTAAATTATAGTTCTCCATTCTTCTTGATTGTAAACTCTTTTAAGAAGAAGAAATATTTAATAAATAAGTTAAATACTGTCTAATTATTTTGTAATTCTTAGTATGTTTAATTGTCAATCTATAATTAGATCAATAACAATTCCCGAATGCAAAATATCAAAATGGCATAATGTGCATCCCTCTTACTAGCTTTGAATATTGGAATCAGATCTTTAATATAAAAATCTTTTAATCCATCTATTATTGGACTTGTTAATTGCTAATTAACTCCCCTAAGCTAAAGAAATGTGTTCATGGCTAATTAATTTGAATTACCTAAGCTAATTTAGATAAATTTACTTTTAAGAAGTTGATAAAATTTGTTTGTTTGCCTAAAATTTAATATTATGATTCTTTTATTACAATAGACTTGAATAATTAACAGTATTATCCTATTCAATAAAAAATTCAAAAATATTATATCCACCTCAAAGTATTAATCAAATCTCTTAGATTAATAAAACAAGCTTATATAAGTGTCAAAAATTTAAACCATAAACTTAACTAATTGATCTTTTTAGATTTCTATTAAAATGGATGTTGAATGTATATGCAAAAAATGATAAAAATATCTAAGAAAAATCATTATAATTTTTTATTTTTGTAATTTTTCTATTATAAAACACATAAACTTAGCAATGCAATTAGTTTTTATTTATAAGAGAATGTCTAATTCACTTTTTTGTTTGTTGAACATTCTACAAGAAAAAATAATAATAAATAAATACTTAATTATTTATCCTCTTTTAATTTAAATACTTTGAATATTTTTATTAAAATTTATTTATTGATTCTAACAATTCTATTTCATGTTACTTCTACCATACAAAACTCGAATTATTTGGCTTAGTAAAATTTATATAGAGTTTTAAAAAACTTTTATTATTCAAAATAGTCTTTTTTATTATTTACTACAGATCTTTCTTTGCTTACTTAGCTAAGGATAGTAGCTTTAAAAAGATTTAATATAAATTTAAATAGAAAAATTATCTAAAAAACTTTTTCCAAGTTTATTAGAATTAAATAATTAAAATTATAGTATATTTAATTTTATTATAAATTATTCACATTAGAATTTTTATATTTATTTTCCTAAAATTAAGTTTGATATGGGAAAGTTATTATTATTTTCATTATTTTTAAATATCAATTTCTTCTTATATTTCTATCTTCTTTTTGGATGGGATATCAGCATATCCACATCTTTTGAACCATTTACTACCTTTAGCTACAAGATTGTCAATTTAATCATCATAATATTTCTTAAAGAACTTTGTCTTTTCATAATCGACTTACTCATCAAAGAATTCATCATCATTATATATAGTAACTGGTTTAAATTATTAATATTATTACTATTCTCTATATATTTTAAATTTTTCGTGAATAGATAGATCTAGGAAAGAAAAATCCATTACAAATAGAAAATCTCTCATTTATAAACTTAGATTATTTTCTTAATCATAATCGAAATTAAGATTATATAAATAACCATTAGCTAATACTGGAAATACAAAGCCATCTATTGTCCTAATCTCCTATTTCATGTTTATTTCTTCTTTTTAATAGAAAGTATGCTTCGATGCCATTATAGATACACTTTATATTGCAATATTAAAGCATTACTCTAATTAAAAAATATTTGTACGAGGATCATAATATCCATTAGATTACAAATAATTTTTAAAAGAATATGAATTTATATCTAGTATTTCATACAATCCAGGCGAATAACCAGCCTTATCACTCTCATAAAGTTGTTTTTCGTAGTTTACGGAAGTATTCAAGTAGAAAATTAAACGATTTTAGTTTAAATTTGATGTTAATTTATCAAATTATTCCTTACTTGCTTATTTTCTTCTTTCATAGTGCTTTTAAAAAAGAGGATCTTCATATTATTCAATAATTAACTATTTATAAATTTGAATTTTTTCCCAAAATAATTGTAAGTTTTTAATGAGAATTAGAAGATCCCTATTTCCAAAAGAATAAAGCAGAGAAATTATTTATTCAATATTATAAATAGAAGATGGGAAGAATTCCATATCGATCTCAATGAATTTATTATCTTATCTATGAGTTAATTTATTTATGAATCTCATATTTTTGTGCTATTATACTAATGGTCTTTCCTTTAAATATTTATCTTTATTTGAATAATTAGAAAAGAAATCGAAATCAAAAACTTAGTCCATAAATAGATAAAACTTTGGTGCTTAAAAGAGCTTTTGTTGTTTAATAAATTGGAAAGAATATTAAACTAATTTTAATTATTTTTCTTCTTCATTTTAGATTTATTATTCATTCTCATTTGAAGGAGAATCTTAGTTTTCATTTATTTGTTTACTATCTCCTTTATATTTTATTTAAGCTATATTAGTAGCTGAATAGGAATGATCTTCAATTTAATTGCTTTAATAATTCTAATCAGACTATCCTCTAAAATTATCTGAGAATTTCAAACTAACCTGCTGCTTATTTAATATAACAAATGTTAAATAAAATAGGTTTTATAATTCCTAAATAAATTTACACTTTACTCTAAGGAATTTTCAGTCTTTCTAAAATAAATTTCATTAAAATATATCCTATCCTCTATAAATTGGCTATTTTCTGTGCTTTAATAACTCATAAGACTCTTATTAAATAGACTAATTATTTAACCACTTTGTTAATTTAAATTATTCAGTAACTTTCTTTTATAAATATATATTTTTTATTTTTTTAAGTAAAATTAAAATGAAAAATTTAATATATAGATTTGGAATTAAATTTTGTGAAATTTTTCCTTCAAAAATTGATATATATACTATAAAATTTAATTACTACTTACTATTTACTGACAAAAAAATATGCTTAAAAATCTAAAATAGAAATACCAAATTCATAGTCTATGAAGATTATTTAGTAGAGGTTTATACTTTGAATTTTGAAAATATAGAATAGAGATGAGTTCGCTGATATAAAATAATTACCTAGGAATAGTAATGGCAAAGTAATATTTATTTTTCATTTTGTAGATAATATAATACAAGAAGGATTATAATTAAGATTATTTTATGACAATTTAATGATGTATTATTAACAAATCAATATTAGTAAGTAATTTAGCTTTTTGTCACTTTTAATTTAAAGTTTTTTGTTAATTGCAATAATTCCTTTTTTGTATTATTTAATAATTAATTGACATTCTACTTCTTATATTAATTAATATAGTTACATCATTAAAAGTAAATTTAAATTCTTTAAGGGAATTTTTATTTTATAATTTATTATTAACTTTGAATTGCATAAAAAAAAATTAAGACAAAAAAACAGAGTATTTTAAAACAAGTCTTAAGAAATGGGATGTAAAAATTATGATTAAAAAATATTAGGATTAGTTTCTATACTTTATTATATTTCATAAAATATTTATTACTAAAATTAGAAAGAAGTTTAATTTCATATTTTTAATAAGGTAAGATGGAAGTAGAAAAAGTAGACTCTTAAATTATAGAATAGGAATAAGAATTTAATCAGTCCTATTAAAATGATATCTACCAATCTCAGAGAGATTATTAATTAATTATCCAAAAATAGTATTTTTGTTTATTTATTGGTTACAATTAATTAACTGAAATTTACCTAAATACTAAAAGAAATAGCAGTTTGGGTGAAGGAGATTCAGATTAAATATGCCAATTAATTTTACAAAATTAAAAAATAAAATATTTATAGCTTATTTTATTGTAATTTTTAATCATCTTTTACTATTTAACACTATTTTTAAAATCATTTTAATAAAGTAAATCAGAATTTACGAAGCAAGATTTTATTTCAATTTGCTAATCAATTTCTATGCTGAAAAATCTAACAGAGCTCATAATAGACGTTTCGTATAATTTTAATTGGCATTATAACTTAAAGTAATTATTTTTTTAGAAATTCTGATTCAAATATAGATTCTCTTAATTCTTTATCTTAAGTATTTGAAAAATGTACTAATTTAACAACATTTGAGATATTTGCTGCGTAAATATTTTAAAATTTAGTTTAGATTTAAATAAATAATGTAAAATTTATATAGATCATGCATAATAGATTAATAGTCTTTTTAAGAATTCAATTAATCTATTTCAAGAGCTAAGAAGTTGGAGATTCTATCGATTTTCATAAAGTAATTTAGTAATATAAAAAAATAATATCTAATATTCGTTTAGTAATAATAGTTTTTCTAAGGATATCATTTTAGAATTAGCAAATAGTATCTCTAATTGCTCGTAATTAAAGAAGCTAACTTTAGGAATGGAGTATAACAGTTTATATTTACTATTTTGGGATATTTTATTAAATTAACCTTTTAACCTATTTCATTTAGGCTAGTATTACTTGATGAAGAAATGTTTAAAAGTATTTGTCATGCGATAGCTTATCTTAAAAAATTAGAAGGCTTATCGTTTTATTACAAGTAATGATATTACATTAATTATTTTATTTTCTTTAAAATAAATAAATACTTAAAAAATGAATTTGTTAATTTTCATAATCAGTTATTTAAATAATATGAATATTTTTTAAACTTATTATTTACAGTGACAATTAATTTATTAGCATCAGTTCTATCAAATTATTAGGATAAATTCTCTCTTAAACTTAGAGTCTTACTCATTTAAAATTAGATTTAGGGTGCTTACATTATTTTTATATTCATAAATCAATTTATTTTAACATTTAATAAAAAAGTCGAAATGAGATTGAAGATAATTAAATTGATTCTTTTGGAAATTAATTATAAAATTGCAAAAACTTAAAAGTCCTTAATCTTTGTTTACAGTATAGATACTTTTCTTTTTTATTTGAAAATTTAAATTTTTTAATCAAATTAGAGAAAATAAAATAAGCCCATAAGGATTTCTATTTTTAGGGAATTCTATTAGTCATTTAGCTAACCTAAAAGAACTCATATTAAACCTGAGGTTTATTTATATTTTAATAACCATGTACTTAACTATTATTTGATCAAATTAAATAAAGTAAAAATCTGTTAGATGAAAGAAATTTAGATAAATTTGGCTTATCATTAGTCCAATGTGCTAATTTAATAAATATAGAAATAGACTTTTAGTAAATTCTCTTTAACTAAAAAATATTTATTCCTTATTTTAAATCTAAAAGATAAAACTGGATAGATAATTTTGGTGCTATACATTTGACAGAATAATTCAAAAAGCTGTAGTTTTTATAAACATTAAGCTTAAATTTCAGGTACTAAATTTGAAGTTAAAAATAAGCAATTAATAATAGTTTCTTTAAAAAAAGGAAAAATATTGTTGATAATAGTGCTTTTAATTAAATAAGAAAGAGCCTGAAGAAATCAAAAAGATTAGCTGAAGTATTTTTATATAAAAATTGATTTAAAAACTATTGTTTCAGCTGGTATGTATGAGAAATTTTAAATTATATGTTATAAATATTATCATTACCTGATAGATAATTTAAAAAACACATACTTTTAAATTATTTTTTAATAAAATAGAAATTATCCAAAATTGAGAAATTTTCTACAAAATGTATACTAGTTTTCATATTAAATAATAGAAATTATAATATATTTTAGTTTTAATTTTAATAAATTATTGATATTTGAAATATTATATTTGTTTTCTGCATAGATTGATTGTTGCATCAATCATAATTATTTTTTAAATCACTAATTATTATTTAATTCTGAAGAGTCAGTCTCCTCAATCATTTTTCTCTTTTTTTTGATTGGAATATCAGCATATCCGCATCTTTTAAACCATTTACTACCCTTAGCTATTAGATTATCAATTTGATCTTCATAATATTTTTTAAAAAATTCTGTCTTTTTGTAATCAATCTACTCTGTAAAGAATTCATCATTATCATCATATATTGTAACTGGTTTAGATTATTAGTATTATTACTATTCTCTATATATTTTGAAATCTTCATAAATGCATGGATCAAGGAATGAAAAATCAATTACTAATAGAAAGTCTTTAATGAATAAATTAAGATTATTTTACTAATCATAATCAAAATCTAGATTGTATAATTAACCACTAGCAGATACTGGAAATATAAACCCATCAATAGTTCTAATTTCTTATTCTATGTTTGTAAAATAATTTGAGTGTGAGAAGGTATTCTTTTATGTTATAATAGGTAATGTTTCTAAAACTCCATTAAAGCATTGCTCTAATTTGTATATGTTTGTACGTGGGTCAAAATACCCGTAAGTTTACAAATAATTTTTAAAAGAATATGAATTTTTATCTAAGATTTCATAAAGCCCTGGTGAATAACCTGCTATATCGCTATCAAATAGTTATTTTTCATAATTTATAGTAATTTTTAAGTAGAAAACTAAACGAGTTTAGCTACATTCCTATGTAATTTTATCAAATCTCTCCCTACTCGCTTACTTTCTTCTTTCAAAATGCTGTTAAAAAAGAGGATCTTCATATTATTAAATAATTTACTATTTACAAATCTTAATTTATTCCCAAAACATTTAAATGCACTTAATAAAATTTAGAAGATCCTTATTTCCATATGATAGTAATGTAGAAACTATGTATTCAATATCATTAACTGTAGAAGGGAAGAACTCCATATCTATCTCAATAAATTTATTATCTTATCTGTGAGTTAATTTGTTTATAAATCTCATATTTTTTTGCCATTATACAGTCTGTCTTTCCTTTAAATAGTTCTCCTTATTTGAATAATTAGAAAAGTATTCAAAATCAAAAACTTAGTCAAGAAATAGATAGAATTTTTTAGATGAAGAAATTAGCTTTGATTATTTCACAAATTCGCTAAAGTATTTGGTAAATTTCAATTTTTTTCTTTCTTCATTTTAATTTGATGATTCGTTTTCATTAGAAGAACTACCTTAGATATAGTTTATTTGATTATCTTTTCCTCTTTATTTTAATTAAGTCGAAGTAGATAATGATAATGGAGGATTATCTATTTGGCTATCATAGGTATTATATTCAGCGTTATCTCTAAATTCATCTTAGAATTTAAAGCTAATTGACTTTATATTTAGTGTTTATAAAAGAAAAAGAGGTAGGTATGTATGTTAGCTTGATTCATAAATTTACATTTTACTCTTAAGAATTTTCTGACTCAATAGAATAAATATTATTAAAATTTATTTTGCCTCTAAAGTATTGGCTACTTTCTATGCTTTAATAATCCATGACTTTCTATAAAGAAGCAAATGATTATGTTGAAATTTGTTTATTTGTTAGTTAAAATTCTATTTCTAAATATTAACACTTTTCTTTTTTTTGTAAAAATAACTATTGATTGTTTTAATTAAACAGTAATTAGCAATTTAATAGGTATAATTTGTTGGCTGAGTTTTTCCTTCTAGATTCGATTTAGTACAAAAAAAGCTTAATTTCTATTTACTGACCAAAAATAAAATGTGAATAATTAAATGATCAGAATAATAATAATCATAATTTATAAAAATTCAGTAAAGGTTCACACACTGAATTTTGATATAAGGTAATATTTATATTCTCACATATAAAAATGTCAACTCTTTGTAAGAAAATATTAGTAATATTTATTTTTCATTTTTTAGATTAGATTGCAAGGAGACGAATACACAAAAGATATATTAAAAGTCATGTAAATGAATTCTTTCCATACAGATGTATAAATTAAAGTATCTCATTTATTTGGAAATATATGATATTCTTCTGTATAATTTTAGAAATTTAATAAAAACTAAATAGTGTGAGATACTTTATTTTATACGCCTATATTGAATATTGAATTACAATGATGTATTATTAACACTTCAAAAATAACTATTTGTCACTTTTAATTAAAAGTTTTTAATATTATTACTTAAATAGCAATTAGAAATCTTCTTTTATTATTAAATTAATTAAAAAACATTCTACATCATTTTTAATAAAGATAATTGCTTTAGATATATTAAATATTTATTAAAAGATATCATTTGATATAAATTTAGAGACATTAGCTTATAGCCAAATCATAAAAGAAAATACATTATTAGAAAATAATGTTATTTAAACTTTAATAAATAAATGGTATATAAATTAAAAATTAATTATTTAAATTAATAAACTGTATATATTATCTGCAACTGCTTGACTATCATTCCTTACAAGTATAGATATTATATAATATTGATTATTAAATATCCTTAATAAATTAATTTAAAAATAAAAAATATCATATTGTAAATTGAGTGGTTCATCATTTATTAGCTATCATACATTTCATAATTTTAATTAAACTAAAAGAGTTAATAATAAGGTAAATAAACTCTAATAATAGTCTAATTAGTTATTATTCTATTATTATGAATAATAAAAATCAATTAGATCTTATAAATATAGATAAGCAAAGTGATTACTTAAATGAACTAGTTAATAAATTTGTTTTTGATCTCATATAAATACATTTCAACTACAAATATTTATTTTTATCAAATTAAAAGTGAGATAATTATTTGAATTGAAAATTATTAGGTTTTATAAAAATAAGCATAGATTTTGAGGTCATTAATAAAATAGAAATTATAAGGAATTTTGAAAAGTAAAAGACTAATTAAGATTGCAAAAAGTCCTAATAAAAAACATTGGGTGATAAACAAACATAATCAAATAAAAGTAGATTGAATTGTTAACCTCAGCTATTTTAATCCTAAGATATTAATCCTCTTAATTTATTTCTTCTTTCTTTTCTGCAGGAGGAACAAAGTTTTGGGAAATCAGTTCTTTTCATCAAAAACCAATAAACTGAAGAAGTAAATCCTGACCCACAAGTTTCGCAAGTTGCTTTTTGCATTGTTTATTTCTTTTTTAATTCACATGAATTGCAGTATTTTTCCAGGCATTTAACTCTTTGATTATAAATAAATCCTGCAGTTGTAGAAAAAGGGTTTTTACATAAATCACACATAGAATAAACTGATTTAGATTGCTATCTAGGCACTGCAATTTCTTTAGAAAAGAAAGATAAGTTTGGAGGAATTTTTTGTTTACTTGGGTTAATAAGGTTTAAATCTTCACAATATTAATTACATTAATGATTTAAAAAAAATTTAAACATTCCTTCATATCCTAAATTACCTGAACCAAAGCGATGAGCATCCAAGCAATGAATTTATGGATCTGTAAGCATGTTGCCTACTCCTTGCAGATCAACTATCATTAAGTATCCTTCAGTTCTTTAATAAGAGAAATGAGACAATGCTTAAGATAATAAGCCAGGTTCATCAAATCTGAAGTTACACCATCCAGAATTATTGTTGAATTTTATATAATCTCCTTCAATATAATTTTCAACAGAGTAGTATTTATAGGGAATATCGGCATGGTTAATTTCATAAATAAAAGTATGAACAAAGTTTTTTAAATTCTTTGTATCTACAACATACTCAGAAACTAAGTCATTGAACATGTTAACCAAATGCTGGCAGATAAATTAGGCTTCTAATTCTTTTATCATCTCTTCTTTATTCTTTTCTAAATCTCTAGAAAATAGTTTTTTATTTATCTTAGCTACTAATTTTTGATTAAGGAAATCATCATATGCATAAAATGCATACCTCATTGCTCCTTCAGCAAATGGATTGGAATCAATTTTTAAAGTTGTTTTAATACAAGAATTTTAAACAAGGGGTTTTCTCCAGTTGATGGATACACCTTAATCTTAGACGATAAAGTAGGTATGGCAAATAGCATCATATTATTGATGGTTTTTGAGTTCTCTAAATATTTAAGATTACTCAATTTTGAATTTTAATTCAACCACTTATTCTTACTATCCCAACAACTGTTCTCCTTATAATTTCATTTACTTTTCTTATTTATTTTCACTATTATTGGTATTGTCATCTTCATTTGCTTTTTTCTCTTTGTTGGTATTGTATTTGTTAAAAAACGAATTATTTTACACACTATTTTAATCTTGTAAAATTTTTAGAGCCTTATAATAAGCATTTTGGGGATCTTCATTTGTAGTCTTTGTGTATGAAGCCTACATTGTTTAGGAAGCAGCAGAAGTGATCACATTACCAAATCCATTAGTAGAGTTACCTAGCTTTAGAATTTAAAGGGGAGTATTGGAAAATTCCTTATGGTAATCAATAAATCTACAATACATAATCTTAGTACTGCCCGTAATTTCAACACCATACAATTGCACTCCTTTTCTAAGTAAGATCTTAAATTATTCTTTCAAATCTATTCCTGATGGATCACCATTAAGATAATTGTCATAAAAACCATCTAACCCATGGTATTCCTATCCATGAGCTGGAGCATCTGTAATTAATACGGCCAATTTTGCTTAGCAAGACCATGATTATTTATTTGCATTTAAGAAACCACCAGCTAGATCTTCAGGTTCATCTCCTCCTCCAGTAGCTTTAACATTATTAACAAAGGATTTAAATTTAGCTAGATCCTCTGTAAAATCTAAAATAATAAATCTCTCATTATCTACATAATCTCTATAACCTACAAAGCTAACTCTAATGGAGCTCGCTTGGTAAGTGTATTTGATAGCTGCTAGGATACCAGAAATTTCTTATTTGACTGCATTGATCCAAGAACTCATTGAACCAGTGCAATCAACAATGAACATCAAATCAAGTTCAGTCTTTGGAAACATTCTTGAGTATATAGGAAGGAACGATTCAAAATCTGAATATAATTAATAGTAGTTTATCAGAAAATTAGTTGCCTCTTGATTTTTGGAATAATTTTGATTAAGTATTTATCTGATCTCATCAGGAAGAGAATCATAATATTTTTGATTTTCAGGGGAGATTATTATCTCAACTTTATTCTCTTTAGAATGAGATCTAGACTTTGAGGAAGAAGATGAAGAATATTTACTATCTCTTCTCTATCTTCTTCTTCTTTTGCTGTTGCTACGATCTCTTTCCCTTGTATTAGTCCTCTCATCTGTAGGCACCCTACCATGATATACTTTGACTGGGCAGCTATTTCCATTAGGACAATATTACTTTTTGACCCCATGTATGAACCTGCAATCTGGTCCAGCCCAACAACCTTCATTATTGTGGTAATAGTGGCAATATAATTTGTTACTTCTGTCTCTATTCATGAAATTTAAATAATGTTTTTATATTAATTATAAAATTCATTCCAAAATTTAAATTCAATTGTCCATTAAAAGCAATATTAGTTTCTAGACGTTAATAAATAAAAATTGAGAGTTTTTTTCTTAAAGTGTCTATATATCAATCCGATCTTTATATTATTTTTATAATTTACAAATCTATAATACAGAAAATATGAAAATAGTTTTTTTAAACTTTTTCAATTCATTAACAGATATTTACTTTTTATTGCTTCCTATTTATTCTTTTATTCAATTCAAAATCTTTATTATATAATATGCATGGTATACTCATCTAAAATATAAATATTAAAAATTTATTTACATCTTTTTTTACTATAAATATTAAATGAAAACTATATTTATGGGTGGATAGACGAATGGACTGAAAATGTCTCTCTATATATATATATATATTTAATTTGAGTTACAATAATCTTAAAATTTAAAGTATATGGTTGGTTTTATTAGATTTTTATTTATCGCTATCTGTTCATGTACTGATTAGTATTGAAATATTAAAACAAAGATTATATTTTTGTGTCTAATTAATTAAATTAAAAACAAATAATTATATAATAAAGAACATTGAAGGATTATAATTGAAATTTAAATAAAAGATATTTTATAAATAAATTAATTATCATCTTGATTGAATACTCTATTTTAATTCTATCTGACTTTTCTTTTAATTAATTTATTTAAACATTTTTTTACATTCTATATACTATTATATTGATTATAAATACTTAATTTGGTTGGATTCTTATATGAAGCTAACTATTATTATTTTCAAACATTAATAAGATATTTAAAATAGAATTGATTAAATTCCATTTTTGATTTTATTTCTTTTCCTTAAGCAATACAAATTAATATATATAAATATGGTTTTATTAATATGAATCATTTATTATTTTCTTAAAAAAATAAAAATAAATTAAAATTAATTACAAGAAAATGTAGTTGATACATTTTAAAATTATTAGAGACAATAGTAGTTTTCAATGAAGTTATAATCTATTTTTACTAATTTAATATGTGTAAATCAATCATTATTTAATAATCTATTTGCATTCTTCAAAGAAGAATAACAAATGTAGGATAAAAATGAGATCCTTAGTAGAAGATAGGTGAAGAATTTTAGAATATTTCTAGAATACCAATCAAATATTATTATCTAATAAAAATAATAGGCTATAAAATAAACTTTGAGTAAATAAAAATTTTAAATAAAATTAGCATAATTAGTAATATTTAAGGTTAATTATTAATATAATAATCCATTTATATGACAGCCTACCTTTTCAATTTTTTGATTAAAGAGGGTATTTATATTTTAATTTAATCTTTAGTAAATTAAGAGGAGTTTTTATATTTTTCTTTAAGTAAACTTAAGATGATTCTACCTTTCAAACTAAAACTTAGATATAATTTTAGAGTTTTATTTTTATTTCATAAGAAGTTAAACATGAGAATCAATTAAATATTATGGTTTGTGTTGAAATTTGTAGTGGATAAGAGTAGTTTCTTAGTTCTATAAACATAAGGCAAAAATTTGAGTGTTTAAAGGAGATAAATAAATTATAACCAAGTGATTGGTTTGTAATATATTATTTAAATGTAGAAAGATCCACTAAATGGAATGGATGACTGACTAAAGATCACTATTATTTGAATTAAAAATATGATGGAAATTTTTAGATTATATACATCGATATTTAAGTAATACCTCCTTAATTATATTTCTGCAAAGAAAAAAGAAAAAGAAAATAAAAGGAGTGTAAACTATAGTTTTGATAATGAAATATAATTGAATAAGAGATTTTATAGAAATCAATAACTTCATTCTGAATCAAAAAAGAAAGTTTATTTAATTAAAAAGTAATAGCAAACTAATTTAAAGGAAAACAAGAAAGATAAGATAGATCCTTCCTTCCCTTTCTTTCTACTAGAAAACCTACCAATATTTACTGCTTTTAGATTGAGGATACTTTAAATATAGCCTAAATCATATAAATGTCTGAATTAAAAGAATTCACAAATTAATTTTTCCCATTTATCATCTTGATTATTATTTCATTTTCTGAAAGTAAACCTATGTTTTATTTTAACAATCAACTCTTATATTATTTGACTTTTTTCTATAAATTCTATACTTTAAAAATGATTCCATCAACAAAAAGATGTATTAACTATCATATTCCTTTTTATTGAATAGAATGTTGTGTGTAATCGCTAGAAATGCTTGTATAAGCTGATTTTTCTTCTGGATAATGCTAATATAATTTAAAAACCTACTGGAATACTATAGGAGTATCATATGATGCAAACAATAAGTGCCAATATGATTGTAAAAGAAATGATAATGGAAATATTGCTTATATCCTTGCCCCAGAAATGAGTATATACCCTAATGGATTAGAATTGGCATAATCAATTACAAAACCATACCAATTTGTTGCCTTAGATTTCGTTTATTTAGTTAAATCAGGATACGATTCTCTTAATGTTGGACTCTATGATACAGGTTACTTAGTTAAAAATGATTTTAATGGAAGTGATTAAGTAAATACAATTGAAATGAATTATTCTTTAAGTTGTTCTTTAGTTTCTGGCTATATGTAGGTAGCTAAAGGAAGTTTACAATATAATGGAGTTGTTAAAAATAATCAAATTAGTGCTAGATTTGTTTAATATGTATCTTCTAAGTTCTCATGGTATGGAGTTTTAAAGGTATAGATGTGGGCAAATTGTTTGGAAAACTGCCTTGTTTGTAAAGATAAAACTAACTGCTAAACATGCATGAGTGGGTTCTTTTTATATACTATGCCTACAGGAGAATAAGTATGTGAATAAACTGATAATTGTAGTACTTAAAATTGCTTTTCTTGCATTAAATCAAAGCCTACATCTTCTACTTCTATTTGTGTAAGATGCTTACCTGGTTATAGTTTAAATGCTTAAAAATATTGTGTAAAAGATACAGGATTGAATTGTTTATAAGGTAAATAAATTCTTATGTGTATTAGCTACCTTTAAAGAGAGAAAGAAGATTAAGAAATAATTTAATATTTTATCCATTTTTTTATAAAATTACTAAATTAGCAATTTGATTTATAACATTTTTTTTAGAATAATAATTTAATTTAAATTTAATTGCAAAAATGAGGATATTTTTTTACTGGAATATTTTAATTTTTAGATTTTTGCTAATTTATAACTATTAATATTATTTAATTAACTATAAAAGGTTAATACTTTTATTAAGAAGGCAATAGTTGCAAGTCTTATAGTTCTTTGTGTTTCTACTAATAATAAAAATCTAGTTACACATGGTTGACTTGCCCTACTTCCATTATAGCATCAGAGTACAAGTGTCCGTTTAATAAATAAGTTTTACTTTATGAACTCCGAAATTATAAACTTTTTAATTGTGGATGTAAGATAGATTACTGTTTAGAATGTTAAACTGCTAATGTATGTTAAAAATGCTTTAATGGTTATATTTATTCAGGAGGAAAGTGTAATTTTGATAAATGCGATTAAGATGAAACGTTTAATCCAAACACCCATTTATGTGAGAAAAATTGTTTGGGGTAAAATTGTGTTTCTTGTACTGCTACAGAATGCACTTCTTGCAAATCAGATGCAAATTATTATATTGACACATCATCAAATATTGATTGTAAATTATGTAATATTGCTAATTGTAAAACTTGCTCTGGAGATGGTAATTTTTAAAATATATCTATCGCTATATACTTCTTTAATAATTTTTGAGTGATAATTTGAATTAATAAAAACTTTGATTTAAATTTCTAGGATTATGTAAGAAATGTGAATCAAAATATAGTTTAAGTGCTGATAAGTATTCATGCTATCCTTGCTAAGTAAATAATTGCTTAAGGTGTTCTTTGTCATCAAAATTTGATTGCATTACATGTATTTAACACTATTTTTAGCAAAACACCAATACATGTTTATGCAATATTCATGGTTGTATAGATTGTGCAGATGAAGATGGTTCAAAATGTGAAAAATGCTCGAATGGCTATGCATTAAATTTAAATACATTTTAATGTGAGTGCTAGGTCTAAAATTGTGCAAAATGTACATTAAATGATGGGCAAATTTGTGATTAGTGTGTCTCTGGATATTAATCTATAAATAACTAATCAAAATGCTAGTGTGGGGTTAAAAATTGCTAAATATGCAACTCTTCTAGTGGATTAGCTTGTGATAAATGCTAATAAGGTTACTCAAATATTAATAATTAGGAATGTAACTGTGAAAGTAAAAATTGCATAGAATGTGATAAATTAAATGGATTTAATTGTTTGATATGCTAACCAAATTTTAAACATGTAGTAGATGCAAATGGTATAGGAAGCTGTCAATGCAAAGTAGAAAATTGTGCTTAGTGCTTAGAAAATGATGGAATTATTTGTGCTTAATGCTTAAGTGGATATCTTCCAAATAATATAAGCACTTCAAAGTGCAGCTGTGGGGTTTTAAATTGCTAAATATGTGATGAAAATGATGGAAATATTTGTAAATAATGCATAGCTGGGTATTTAGATTATAATAATTTTCAATGCAATTGTTAGGTAGATAATTGTTTATAGTGTGATCCATTTAATGGAAATAGCTGCTAAACATGCTAACCAAACTATGATCCTAATATAAATGCAAATGGTAATACAGACTGCAAATGTAAAGTTGAAAATTGCTCATAATGTCTTTAAAATGATGGAAATTTTTGTGCTTAATGTATAAAAGGTTATCTTCCGTAGAACACAAGTACTGTAAAATGTAGTTGCTCAGTTAAAAATTGTATGAATTGTGATGAAAAAAATGGAAATATTTGTACTTAATGTGTTCAAGGTTTCTTAGGTCCAAGCCTAGATTAAAAATAGTGTAATTGCTAGGCACAATATTGCTAGGAGTGTAACTATTTAAATGGGAAAAGCTGCTAAATTTGTAGGCCAAATTTTGATGAAATTATTGATTCAAATGGAATAGTATAATGTAAATGCAGAGTTGAGAATTGCATAAAATGTCATGATGACGGCCTTAGTTGTGATTCATGTGTTTAGGGTTTTAACGGACCATAGTGTTAATGTAATTAAAAATTTTGTGATTAATGTGACCCTACTAATGGGAATATATGCATGAAATGTAAGGATTAATATTACAAGGATGCTTAAGGAATCTGTAAATTAAATTGTCAACTTTCTAAATGCGATAAATGTGCAGATCCCCCACTTAATTAAAAAATCTGTGAGTTATGCTAATGGAATTTAGGTTGGGATAATACTAAAGGTGAATGTGTTTCTTGTCAAATTTAAAATTGTGATAAATGTAAGCCCTAAAACCCATTCAGCTGCTTAGAATGCTAATTAAAATTCGAACTTATTGATTAGGTAGGTGGATTTTCATAAATATGTAAACCAGAGTCTTGTAAAATTTAAAAATGCATGGATTGTGTAGTTGGGAATTTAAAAAAATGCAATAAATGTCAGCCAAACTATCAAATTAATTCAATTGGGGAATGTGAATTAAAAGAGCAAAATAAATTTAAAATAGATAATGTAGATATTTTTTCTAAAGGGTACAATATAACAATATCATTTTCAAAGGAAATAATTATAACGCAAAGTAGTTTGAAGGATATTATTTACGTAGATATAACAAATTTTTAATAATATGAGAAGTTTATGAACTAAAAAGATGATAAGATTATTAAGATTGATTTATTGATGCAAGCTAATTGTAAGGATCAAAGATTAATCATTAAAGTGAAAGACCCTTAATTTTTAAAATTAAATAATTTAGAAAATGATAAAGCTGAGTAACCTCTTAAACCTTTTGTATAGCTAACTGATGAGTAAATCAAATAAGGTGAGGCCACAAAAGTGGTTGGTTAATAAATTTAAACAACATTAATGACAACTATGCTACCTATTGCAATGCTAGGGAATTTCTATGTTCTCTTCAATACAATTGATTTGACCACATTGATCTATTATCTCTTATATGTGAAGGTTAGATATCCAATCAACATTACCAATTTTTGCTCTGTATTTTAAAATTTCTAAATGGCGTTTATTCCTAATGTTTTCTAAGTATATCTGATAGATCCTGGGTACATACAAGCTTCAACTCCTTAAAAATTTTTAGATAATGGATCAGATGCTTACTTTTTAAATGGAGCTGGTTAATCTTTTACTATAATCGTAGGAGTGCTGACTATTTATTTAATGTTGAAATTGATAAGCTGTATTCCGTTTCCTGCTATATAACACTATCTTTAAAGTAAAATAGAAACCGGATGGGTAAAATTTGTTTTTTATCTCATTAAATTTATTAGAGTTATTTATTTTTTGGTTTTAATTGTAGAATAATTTACAGTTTATTATTCTCAGTTGATTATTTATTTTTCTACCCTCTCCTTTCTTAAAAAATAAAAAGTAGTATTTATTTCTACTTTATTCATGCCAATTTTAAAAAATTATTGTCTAAAAATTTAAGTACAATAAATAACGAAACTATTCATCAATTTATTACATTACTAAAATGCTATTGATTAAAAACAACATTATATTATTTCAATAAAGGAGTATTGTGGGTTTTTTGATTTAACATGGACAGTCTATATGTATGTAGTTGTTTCTGTCTTCTTACAATTCTTCTGCTTTGAATTCACTGAGTCACTGTCTTTCCTTAGTTATACTCTTTTCTCTATCAGTTTTGTTGCAATATTCTTTATACCCATATGTATAACGATATTTATTTAAAAAAATTAAGACCTTACAGATCCTTAAATTTAAAAGTAATTTGGGTCATTAATTGGTGGTTTAAAAATGTAACAATAAGTTTAAGCCTAACTTTTATAAAATGGGTAGAGAGAAGAGTTAACAAGATTTAACTAAACTACTGATAAAGTAGGTATTGGGAGCACCGATTTAGCAAAAATCTAAAGTAATGTCTTGTTGAATTAAAATACAAAAGGTTCAAAAAATATTCTTGATGATGCTGAAGATGAAGCAAGTCCAGATACTAAAAGATAGTAAGGCTAATAAAGATATTTATCTTTTCACTATTAGATACTAACTAAAAGAGAATAGAGGATGTATTATTGGAGCAAATTCACTAATGTATTCCTTTACTTTAGAAAAATAATTTATGCAATTTTTATCATTTTCATGTATGAAGTGCCTTATCTACAGATGTTTTCAATTAGTGTTTTAAATTTATTTTTAGCTGGGTTTTATTTCTACATTCGCCCTCACGAAAAGGAAATAGATAATATTAGAAATGGATTAAGTGAGTCTATTTTAATTATCATGTAAATAATTGTTTGTACTCTCATTAAGGATAGTGATGAAGAAGATGAGTAAGATCGCATCAATATAGGGTGGATATTAATTGGCTGTGCAGGGATCATACTTTTCATGCATATTTTCACAGTAGTAATAGATCTTATTAGAGGAATATTTACTCTGATCAAAGATTTCATTATTATAATCATTAAATATAAAAAGACAAAAGAAATTACTTAGAATAATACTAAAGAATAGGGAAAAATAAATTTAAGTATAATAAAAAGGTTTGAGGATTTAAAATAAGGAACAATAGCAACTTAAATAAGATAGAAAAATTAGAAGTTGAGCACTGTACTATTTTTATCTTAATTACGATCATCTTTAATTAAAAGTAAAGATACTGGCTATCAGACTGCAAAAAACTAAGCTTCCTTAGCTCTGGATATTATGGTTATAGAATAGAATCCCTAAAATATTACATAAATAAATATAGAAGGGGATTAAAATGAAATTTAGAAAGATATTTAAATTTTTAGTAACCTAAAATTTAAAGATGAAATTCAATTGCAAAATGATGAGTTTAATTAAAATAAAAAAGACTTATTAAGCTTACCAATATCAAATCGATCAAAATTTAATCAAAATTGGAGTTAAATGGAAAAGAATTTTGAAAATTATAGTATAGTCTTTTCTAACTAAGAAAAAGCTCCATTGAAAAAAGAAATATAAGAATTACCTGAGAATATTTTTTAAAATACAATGTTAAAATGAAATAGATCATTTTAATAGAGCCTGCTAATATTTTAATATTATTAATTTTAATAGAAAATTTTGTCTTTTTTTATTTAAAAAGTAATAAATCTGTTTACTAATCCTCCTATATTTCTGGTATTTCCATGTTTTGATAGATTTAAAATAATAAGTTTTACTACATTTAAGTTAAATTACCTTACTGTTGACAGTGATATATATATACATGTTCTAATAATTTAAAAAGTGGAGAGATTATCTTAAAAATAATATATGATCGCACAGCTTTAAGAAACATATTCATTCCTTCCTTTATTATTGATGGCTTATTGATTTTTTATTAGCATTTAAATTAAGTTATTTCTATCATTTTTATAAATCATAATTAAAAATTTCCTTGTCAACATAGATTAAAAGTTTATACTTTTCTTATAATCTTATTTAAAATAATTTAAAATTTCAATTTCTGACATTGTTTAATCAACTAATTTAAGGTGTAACAGTCTGATAATAAAATACCTTATAAAAATAGAGTGATAAATTAAGTGTAAACAATCAATCTTTTAGTACGTATACTGGTTTAAAAATTCTAAGTGTCTAATATATTTAATACAGTCTTCTAACTACCTTCATATTGAGAGAAGACCAACCTGCTAAATTATAAATAAACGTTAAAAAAATGTATAATTATACTTTATTTATATCTAAAACACAAATTTAAAATTAACTTGCCCTCTTATGATGATATTTTTAAGCTAAGTTAAAGCTATTTAACTTTACAGTATATTGAGTGCAAATAAATTAAAATGCAATATTATTAGATTGTAGAATATGTTGGTAATTTGTGCAAGTTAATTTTATTTACTTTATTATTATAGATTTGTTATATTCCCAAACGCTTGATAGATTGTCTATCTATTTCCATTCTTTATCCCTTTTTAATATGTAAATAAAATATCTAACAATATCACATTCAATTAATTTTTGAAGGCAAAGGGAAGACATAATGCTGATATAAACATAACTCTCTTTAATATAAAGTATGCTTTTTATAATAATCACCTTTTTATTTTGAAAATTTAATATTAGGGCATTCATTCTATTTAGAGTTCTTTTGAGAGATGGAATTACTTACAATAGATAATTGATAAACCTTTACTCTAAAATTGAGTAGAAAAAGAAGAAAATTAGAAATAATTTACTCAACAACATATATTTCAAAAACAGATGATCTGTTAAATTTTGTATTCCTTACAAAATCTGATCAAATTAACAAAATTTTTGGCTGGTCAGCTTTTAAATCATAATACTATTTAAAATATCTCAATTTATCAAGATTAATAAAGGGTGAGAAAAATTCCTATTAAATAAATCTTATAACTTAATAATTTTTTTACTAGCAATCTTTTCCTCTTTATTAATGTGATTACAAAGTACATAAATTTAATAATAAATTAATCTAATAAAAAAAAAAATAAAGATAATAAAAACCAGCAAATAGTATAAATTAATAAAAACTAAACCTCATACAAAAAGCTCAAATGCTCAACAACTTTAATTTCACTTAAAAAAATAGTGTTGAAATCTTTAAAATGTGCTGCTTTGAAGTAAACCAAAGCTTAGACTGTTTAACACAAAAATTAGAAGACTTAAGAGAAACTCTTTATAAGTGTGCTCATCTCTAAGCTAAACCTTTGATTGATAGTACTCAAGATTAAGATAATATTGTTGTTGATTAATTAATCAAATCGACTAATTCTGAATAAAAGAAGGGCATCTTCATTCGTACTTTAGAAGTAATAACTGCTTATAAAGAGTAATTCTTAATTATTGAAAAGGCTATCACCAAAAAGCTTAAAAATGTATGTAATCTTCAATAACGCAATTCTCTTAATCGTAAAATGTACGAAAACCTAATGATCAAGCACGATTAATTATACAATTATTTCTATTCTATTCAAGACTGTGACTCTCCTACAAAAATAAGATCAGAAGTCTTTAAATTTTGAATAATATTAATTTCTTATATTATCTTTGAAAAAACTAACTTTATATGCTATCATGCTAATTCGGACTAATAATATCTAATGATTAAAATTCTGAAAAAACCTCTTCTTTATATTCTTTAAAGCAAACTAACCTACTAACCTACTAACTATCTAACTATCTAACTAACTAACTAACTAACTAACCTACAAATCTTCTTATCAATTACTAAATTATCTTTTCTCCTTAAAATATTTCTTTAAAATAATAAAAGAATTAGTATATTTAAAGTTGTATATTTAAAAACTTTAAACATTTGAAAAATCTAAAAAATTTGAATTTTCATTAATATATCTCTTAATTTAAAATTTTATAAAATATTTTTCAGTTTCACTCTCTCGTAAATCTCAATTAAATAATCACATTTATTTTCAACAAAATTCTATGTGCTTTCATAATACTTGTAAATATCAAAGTTTTTGATTTTTACAATTAAAAGAAGGTAAAGAAGAAAGGGATATTACTTTGAATAAATAATTTATATTAATTTGATTAATCGCCTATCTATCTGCTTTTTTATTAGCACTATCATTCTTAGATTATATACATTTGTTATTTGTTACATTTATTCATATTAAAAGCATTAATCTTGATTTTAAATGATTTCATTACCTAAGAATTGAAATAAAAAGGCAGGTTATAATAAAATTGTAAAGCTTTTCCTTAATTCAAGTGATATATTTATATATAATTAGTCAATCAATCAATCGATTAATTAATCAATTTAATTACTAAACAAAAAATTTTTTTATAAAAATATTTAATATCTAGGTATTAAAAAAATACTTTTAAATAATTCTATTATTTATCATTGAATCTAATTTTCTAAGAAGAGATTAACAAGTATATCTAGTTAAAGTAATGCTATGCCTAAAATATATTTTAAAGATAACATATTCACCTTTCAAAAACTTAAAATATGTAAAAAATTATCATAAAAAAAGGTGAAATTATAATAATGAATCTATGTTCCTTGCTGTTTTTTACTACTCATAAATAAGGAAAATCTAGGTTCTTAATTTCTTAACTTATATGTAGCTCAAAGGCAAATATTATTATTTTCAAAAATACTATCACAATCAGAGAAGTATTTATAATTTCTAGAAGATTTTTAAAAGTATACAAAAATATTATAATGTAGATGTTTCAGTTAATTTTTCTGTTTTTTAAATTGATTAAAATTTATGGCAAGCTTTAAATTCCAAAGTTAATTCACTATCATCAGTAAAGAGTAAGGGAGTGACAACAGTTAAAAGAAAGGTGAAAAATACTTATTAATTTCAATCTAACAAAAAAAAATGTGAATAAAAACTAAAAATCTATATTAAACATTCTCTGTTCTAATAATTTTATTTAATTATCTTTACTTTTTTTAATAAAGGAATTAAGTAAAAAGAAGATCAAACAAATATACAAATAATAAAAATAACATTGGCAATTAAAAGAGCTTGATAAGAAGACGATATTTATTTTGGTTCTTAAAAATTAATTTATATAGGAATTGTGTTGTATTTATTTTGTTTAGTGCTTTTTAGCTATAGAAACATTTCCACACCATTATAAATTACATTCTAGTTCTAGAGAAATTCTACTTTTATATCTTTGTGTATATCTAATATAGCACTCGTTGAGAGTTTGTAAGGATGACTATTTAAAATATACATTACTTTATCTCCTTTTTGTAATAATTTTATACATCCATTGTAGTTTGATGATATTGGTACGTTCAGTTAAATAGAACTTTTTATAATTTTTTCTCTTGATTAGTCTGAGTAGCTTTCATATAATAGGAAAGTGTAAGTACCAGAAGTAAGGTTTTTGGCTGCTAGAATTGATTAAGAATTCGAAATTTATAAACCATATCCTGAAAAAGCTAAATCAGCTTCTCCATAAAATTTAGATTAAATAGATAATTAGAATGAAAGATTATCTTTTCCTTTAATTACTTAGATTTCATATACATCATTAGAATCGTATGAAATATAAAAGCTATTTCTATTTCCTTGTCCTGCAATTACTATATTCTTCTAATAATATTTATTGTACAAGCAAAAATTGTACATTTTTTTTAAATTAACTTTAAAGATGCTATTCTTAGACCAAGAAATCCCGTGATATACAATTCCACTTGAAGAAATATATAAACTAGATTAAATAGAATCTATCCATACTATATCGAGTATACCAAGCGAATTTATGTATGAAAGTGAAGAACAGTCAAGTTGAAATGAGTAGTTTTAGTTATTTAATTCAATAAGACATAAATATGGCATGTCTGAACCATATGAAGGTTTTATTAAAGAAAATAAACCTAATTATTCATTAGACTATATTTTTGAAACAACGTATTGTTATTCCGTGTCAGTGAATGCTTTGGAATAGATATTTTCTAAAATTATCCTAATTTACTGCTTCATAGTTTTATCATTATACTAACATTTAAAATTAAAAATAAAAAACTACTGTATTGATTTTGTTTCTCCCCAGCAGAAAGAATAGAACTTTAAAGAAGTAATTGTATCTCTTCCATTCTTTTAAACATTAATAGTGCTATCATCGAGATACAAATAACAATATTTAAATTATTTGATTTCAATCTTTTCATTGCCTATTGTTATTAAATATGGGCTTGAGAAAGCGAATAGATTGTCTATGAGTTTGATAGAATCAAAAATTTCACCATCATCTATTTATCTCTATTCAATTCTTTATCTGATTGACACTTTTGATTATAATTAATCAAATTATTCATTTATTTGCCACCCTAAAACGTTTGATTTCACTAAATTATTCAAATCTATAGGAGAGTAATTAAAAAATGAAAGAGACTACTGATTCAACAAGCTTTGAATAGCCTCTATTTGTTAATCTCCTTCCTCAAAAGTAGCATTTACTGCACTAATATCTTTTTATAACTGTATCTATATATTAAGATCCTACTCATTTAAGCTTTTAATAATAAATTTACTGCACAATTCTTAATAAACTCTCTCATTGAAAGTTATCTTTTTATTAATTTAATAATTCACTAGCAACTAATTATAGTATTAGACAGAAAATATTTAAATATGGTTATTTAAATTTATTACTCCAAGCAAATTTTTTGCGTAAAATACATTCCTAACTTAAATATCTTTACCCTTACTTATTATTAGTTTCTTGTAAAGTTAGTTTTATGCCTTGACATTATTTATTCTATATATTAGTAGTTCAGTCTAAGATGAAGAATAGTTAACACCGGAGATTATTAAAAATTCCTTTAATTTACATCCTTTGGAAATTTAATAGACTGGAATTATATTCTGAGAAGAAATAGATAATTAATCAATAGTTAATAGAGTTCTTAACTAAATTGCATAGTTATTTTATGAGGAAGATTTATAAGAATATTAAATCAAAGAAAAATTTTTGTCTATACTTTCATAAACAGAAACAAAGGAATCTTAAAAGAGGAGAATTGATTTAACTTATAAAGAAATGTCAGGTATTTAAATTGTTTCTAATAGAAATTAGGAGATATAATCATAGATAATAATTTTTGAGTGATCAGTGGCAATGAGCTTTCCTTAAAATACTAACAATTTTTGTGGAAGGTTAAATTCGAATGGTTTGTCTATAGCAGTTTTAATAAGATAACTAAATTCAGGTTTAATCGTGTAAGATATCTATTTGATACTGTTCTCACAAAATATAAAAATTAACTAATTTTTGTCATCTGAATCAAACACTAAATTATCATTAGAAACATTACACTAAAAATTGACGATAAAAGGTTATACTCTCAACCCTAAAATTACCTCAAAGAGATAGAATGTATATTCATTATTTAAGCTACCTCCCCTAGTAATAAGTAATCCATTTTTATCTACATGCAGAACAGGACTAGTGATTTCATTTTCATAAATTTTTTCAATTTACGTTTAAAATTATTTATCAAATCTAATAAAGAAAATACAAATTAAAGTCCTATCATACTTAAATTTTTCAGCTAAAAAGTATTCTTTAGAGGTGGAGTGAATCTTTCTAAAAGTAGTAATATCTTCAAAATTAGTGGAAGTTATAGATATTAGGTCAATAGATTGCAACTTTGCATTTATCGATATAGAGGGTTATGATAAAAATTAGCTAGCCTAAATCTATAAATTAGAACCTATGACAAAATCTTCTAGATTAATTTTTAATTAAGACTTCTCATTCGTAATAATATGGTGCACGATAGGTTAGCTTGATGTTAGAGAAACAGGAGTTTATAGCTCTGAATTACTAATTAGAGGCATTGATTTAATGATAATGTAATCATTTTTAAAACTCTCCTTTAATTCTACTTTATAAATTTAATTGGCAGTACTTTTCTAAGTAAACCTCATGATTGGTTTTTATAAGCGAATTTAGGTTAAATAAATTTCTTGAGATGAAATTTGATATTAGTTATAAATCAAAAAGGTATTTTTGAATACAGAAAATGAGCTAATTAGCTAGTATTATGAAATAAAGAATGTCCTATGCTAAAATATAATTTATTGTTTCAAGAGACAAACACCCATTATGTAAGAGTCTGTCACGATAATTAAAAAGTTTTCATTTTGTAAATCTACATTGTAAGTAAATTAAAGACTATTTTGAATAGCCACTCTTTTACTTTACACACTTATTTTTCTATAGGATTTATCAAGGGTTATGTCTGTAACATAAAACTTCTTATTACTGTTTCGGATTAAATTTACTAACATTAATCTTCCATTTATTATTTTGTGATCTAATAGTGTATCTAATCTAAGCTAAAGGGAATCTGATGGATAAATTTAGATTTTTTTATTCTCAATTGTCAATCCGAATATCTATAAGGTATGATACTCCTTTTCATCCTTACAAAAAATAAAAGATCCAAGATCTGATATTATTTAGGTAAAATATTTAGATTTGCATGGCGATTAAATCTATTAGATAACCTATATTTGATTAGTGGGTAGTAATTAAATTAAGCTCACTGATAAATCTTGAGGAGATTAAATTAAAAGTTAGATAGATACAGATTCATCTATATTTTCAAACTAATGCAGGACATAGAGTATTTTGCTCTCTGCTTATACTTAATAATATTTTATCTCTATTTATTTAGTGTTTTATTTAAGATTAAAATGACCAATTTAATATTATCCATTTTGTTTGCAACCAAAGACTCCTCTATTAGTATGATACATAATCAAATTTCCAAATTCCTAATAACCGCCTTAAAAATTATGAATAGCAATCTATTCTATGTTTACTTCTCCATTCACATCTGTAAAATTTAATAAGCGCAATCTATAGTTTTTTTAACTATGGATAACTATTTCTACCCGTTATACAACTTTCTCAGATACTTTTCTCTAATTAAATTATAAAACAAGTGGCCACATTCCATTTTGCTTTTCCTTGATCATTGTTAGAGGCTGATCAATTTGAAATTCAGAATTGGTTTGCGAATTTACATCTAATTGATTGTTAATAATATTAAAGTACTTGGAAATATCTAATTCAGCTAATTCTCCTACTTAAGTATATAAATAATCTACTTACTTACAGTTTAATAGAATGATTAGGTGAAAAAATAATAGATAAGTAAAAGGCTTCATTATTTATGCTAATTTGGTTATATTTAATCTTTCTTTCTTAATTATTAATTAATTTATGTAATTTTATTGCTCTCATACTAATCCTTAAGATACTTTATAATAATTAGCTTTCAAGAAATGTATTTTTGGGTTTTTATTCATAAATCTTAACTTTTACTATTTTTTGATATTTCAATGCTTCCTCCTATATAAAAACATGTTATAATCCATTCTTCATTCACCTTTTATCCTAAACTTAAAAGGATTCTTTTCTAATTTTTTAAAAATGTAATCTACTACTTTTCCTTAGAAATTTTAACTCTTAAAAGGTTACACTAGTTTAAAGAGTATTTTAAACAATTTTCTAACCCATTTAGTTATTAAAACTAAGAATTTAATATAAAGGAGGGATATTTAGCAATAAAAAACTCAAACTTCATTTAATTAAGTCTGTTTAATTTTGAAAAATATTGGAGAAATAAAATGATAGATCAATCTATCAAACCCTAATTTTTTAAATAAATAAATGGAATTAGCCAAACATCCATTCTTAAATAACTTTTAATCCAAAACAGTAATTTTAAAATAATTAAAATACTATTTGTTTTAGATTATAATATTTATGAAAAAATATATTCCCATATCTTAAATTCTTAGATATTCAAAAAATTAATAATAGAATTTTTAAAATATTAAGAAGTCTTTATACTGTACATTCAAATAAAATATTAATCTTATGATGAGGATTAGAAAAAGTGGTCTTTAAAATAATTATGTATTTAAAATGTATATTAAAATGATGATTATTTTGAAATTCTAAAATAAATTAAAAAATCTTTCATAAAGTGAAGGAAAAAAATGTAAAATAATAGAAAGTAAGAAAGAAAGAAAGAAGAAAGATAGTTATAATTTGTATTAAATTATTTAATGAATTATAAATAATTCAAGCTTATTTGTATTATTAAATATATTATAATTATTTACTCAATTATTATTATATTGTTTGTTTGTTAACTAAACCTGCTGTTGCTGCCTGTTGTTTCTCCTAATTTTTCATTTAATAATATTACTATACCGGGTTACTCTATTATTAGAAATGTTCATATGTAAGACAATTATTTGATTGAGATTCACCCATTTATTATTGTTATTGTTATAGTTATTATTATTAGGATGTAGCATTTAAGCTTGGTTAGTATTTAAATTATTTTTATGTAGCTGTTTAGTTTCCATATTTAGGTGATTAATAACTTTAGGATTTTAATAATGTAGAAACATTCATTGAACTTTTAACTCCAACTCCACTTCCTTATACTGATGAATTTTAAGCTTTGGTTGTATCTGAGCTTTGTGTTTTTTTTACAGAAGGGAAATAATTATAATACTAAGAATTTATTCCTTTAGTGGAACTATTTGTAGAAGGACTATTTACCAGACTTGAAAATTTTTAGCTTTAACTTATGGTCGAATTTGGAGATTTTAATTGAGAGGATTGAAAAGATCCAGCTTAATTATTAATAAAATTGTATTACTGCTACTAAATTTAAGAATTTGAATTCCCTTGTTGTAATTATTAAAGCTTACTACTGTATTGATTATACATATATGATGTATATGATTTTGTTAGATTCTATGCTTAAGTTTGATTCTATGCTTATGTTTATGTTTATGCTTAAGAAGATGAATTTACTTATTGTAAATAACTTTATTTCACTTAATCAAAAGAAATTTATTATTTATTTTACTGCTATTAAGGTGTTTAACTACTTTATAATTAAGGAGTTTAATTAATTTATTTCGGTGTTCCTAAATAGTTTTAAGGAGGAGGTAGTTAATTAGCTTAATCTATAGAAATTTATTTTTATTTCTATTAATATCGGGGTTATTCTTATTATGTAATTGTTTGCTTTTATTAAGGCTATTCTTAAATTTAAAAGTTTCCACTTTAAGAATTCTATTTTGAATTTCTTTTTTCTTAAATAATTTCTCTAGCCACTTAATATTTTTGGTAAATATCTTTAGGAGATTGTTAAACCTATGATTTTGTAGATTACTGTTGTGTAGTAATTGAAGGAGGAACATCAATATGTTACTGCTAAATTTATATTGAAGTTTATTTATTTAGTTTAGATTAAGTTTAAGGCATCATCAGAGGTGTTTAATCTTCCAATATTTCCAATCCTAGCTGCTGTTTAAGATCATTTATTCTCTTTTAAGAATTAACCTTTTTATTACTCTTAATAAGTTCATAAATCTTTTCTCTATAAACCTTGATAGAAAACTTAGCATTATCATCAAGGAGAATATGAATTGGCTATGGGCAAGTATATTCTTCTTAAATATTATGAAATTCAGCAACAAATGGATGCTAAAGAGCCTACTCAACTGTTAAACGTTTGCTAGGATTGAACATAATAAGCTTCTTTATTAAATCACGGGCTTAATTAGATGCACCATTAAAAAATTCATCTTAATTCTTAAACTTAGTAACTGTAATTTAATTCAAAATTTCCTATGCATGCTTACTTTATAATGATATAATATCCTCATTGCTTGGCTTACCAGTTAATTCTAGAACTTATTCAATTTAATTTAAAGTGCTAACACCAGGCAAGATAGATTTTCCAATTATTAATTCACCTAAAATGCAACCTACACTCCACATATCTACGGCTTTAGTATACTTAGTACTTCCTAAAAGTATTTCGGGTGCACGGTACCAGCGAGTGGCAACATAATCAGTAAGAACAGGATCAGTTTCCTCCTATTAAAATAATGAACGAGCAAGTCCAAAATCTGCTATTTTTACATGGCATTCACTATTTAATAATATATTAGATGGCTTCAAATCACGATGGATTAACTCCCCCGAATGCATGTACTTAATTGCTTTTAATATTTGATAGGTAATATACTTCTTATGCATTTCTTCTAATATCCCAGCACGAATTACTGCATGCAAATCAGTATCCATGAAATCGAATATCATATACAAATCTTTATTATTTTCTGCTTTATAAATATTTAAAAGTCTTATAATATTATCATGCCCATTTAGTTCTTTCAAAAACATCACCTATAAATAAAATAGTAAAATATATAGGATTATTCATAAAAATAAGCAAAGAGTAGATCAAATTATTCTACTTTCAATGATAATTCCTTTCTAATTTCTATACAAAACCTATATACTTCTACTTTTACCAGCTCTTAATAATATGGTCTTTAGATGGTTTTAAATCAGCATACTATTAGGAAAACAATATAAATCTATTTGTATTACTGAAAACATCATAATTTTCGAATAATTAATCATATATTTTCTTTTTATTGAAGAGTTTTCTATATATCTTGTAATTACAAATGGGCTGATTAATCTATTTTTGAAAAGGATTAAAGATCATTTTATAATCAATAAAATAGTTCACTTCAAGCCCTTACAGATATTTTAGACTAAAGATTTAATAATTATATGCTCATTTAATATCATAGAACTAATTTATAGAGCCTTTTGTGAAGAGGTTTTTTGTTTAAGGGTATTGATAGTTTGAGTAGAGTGAATAAATTTATGAAAGTAGAAATAAAAAAGAAATTAATATACCTCTCGGTAAGTGCGCTAAGCATCTGTAACATTGTGGAAAGCATCAAATACCTTCTTTACAGCAACGATTTTCTTTAATCTCTTATGCAAAGCTTTCCAAACTACTCCATAGGCCCCTTTTCCAATTTTTTAAATGAATTCAAATTTTCTTAAAATATATGGTTCAACGTCTTCGCTCATTTAATTTATTCTTTCTTATATATGATAATTATTACAATTTCTCTTTATAATTCAAATGAAGTTTATTAAAATAATATCAAACTATAATTCAATCTTCAATTATGGTAATTAATTTAATCAATAATAGCCTTCTATTTATTATATTCATTCAAAACATTAATTCATCAATTTTTGAGTTTAGGTAAAAAAACCTCTTTTACAAGCTTTTATTATTACTATTATTACCACTTTATTTACAGTAATTGGGCATTGTATTAGTTCATCATATCATAATGAATAAAAATTTAATGTTTAAGCAATTTCAATGAAAAATATATTAAAGAATAAGTTAATTTAGAAATTTTTATGAATATTCATCTTAATCTATCTATCTATGCCGTTTATTAGAACTTTTTTTATTAAGAAATAACTTTAATTATGATATAATTTGCTTAATCTAATAAATTTCTAAAGAAATAAATTCATTTAAAAATAATAATAAACAGGGTTGGTTGGTCTCATTTTTTTTAAGTATGAATTAAACTAAAATAACTAATTAAAAAAATAAATATTTCTATTTTAAATAAAATATTGATAATTTAAATACTATTAATTTTTATTGCAAATGTAAATTTCAAATAATTTTTTTAATAGTTTAATTTCACCCTAATTTATTATGAATATACTATTTTTAAGGATTGGAAATCATTATTGGAGTTTCATTTTAAAGTATCTAAAAACCTTTATTGATAATAAAATAGTACAAAATAAAGATTATTATTAAATTTTATTTAGATTAGTAATTTCTTTTAGTAATGTAATAAGATTATCAGATAGAATACTTAGCAAATACAAAACCTACCCAACAGATCTTATTTATAATAAAATTAGATTCAGAATTTTATTTAATCATATTCCTAAAGGTTTTAATTTGATTTCAGTATAGTTTAATATTTAACTAAGTCGCTTTAATCTATATACATTATATAAATATTTATTTTTATTATTTAATAGAAAATTTGGAACGTAAACATAATTAAGAATATTTTATAATAATCAAAAAGAAATAATTCAATTTATTTTTGGTTGTTATTTATTCTTATTGAAATAATAAAATATCTAATTGAAGCTAATTAGAAATCACCTCTTCTTTAATTATAAACAATCAGAAATTAAAAATACTAAAAATATAATTAAATTTAAAAAAATCTTAAGCAAATATTGATAATCGCATGATTATGAAACTAGTTAAGTTCAATTAATTTTAGAGTGCTAACTGAATGTAAGCTAATAAATATGGCAACAAGCTCATAATAAATGCTCTAATTATGAAATTACAATAAAAGTAGAAGAAAATACTATTAAATCAATTCTTTAATTTAAATTTCTCCAACAATTAAAATAAATAAATATTTATCTTTCCATTTATATATATGTTAAAAAGAAAACCTCTAGGTAACTTTATTGGCTAATATTTAAGTTTTTATTAGAAAAATATTAATTGAGATTAGTTGATAATAGATAGTTATCAATCCTAATAAGGTAGATTACACAGAATTTGATTGATTAAAATTAAAGAATAGATAGATAGATTGATTCAATGCTTATTATAATAAATCAGAATGTATATAACAAATGTAAATTAGCTTATGATTATTTATGGATTTTTTATAATCAGTTAAGCAATTTCTGATTAACTTTTATAATGTATAAATTTATTTGTGGTTATCTGATAATTAAAGAGTGTTTAGACTCTCAGTACAACCACAAGATATAAATCTTACAGAAGATTCAAACACTCAAAGGTTTTTCCTATTCAGGATTACTTTCAAATAGGAATACTCAAAGGATTAAAAAATATAAACAAATAAATTTATTTTTTAAAATTAAATACTTAAAGAAAGTAAAAAATGATCTCTTCAAATACCAAAAGATATATAATAGCAGCTTTGCTTATAATAGGAAGTATCTAATGTTCAACTTCATTTTACAACCTCACTTCTTAGTTGAACGAATAAAGAGTAATAAATTTGAATGATCATCTAGGATTAGTTTATGACAACTTTAAAGTTACCTCTAACTCATCTTCTTATCTCCTATCTCAACCTGTAGAATATTTATAATCCTCTAGTTTTAGTTCTTACGGTTAAATTATATCTTTCGATGAGGTTGGTACTTCTAATGGAGAAGTTTATTAAGTATAGCTCTCCTCTGATGAAATACTATCTTAGACAAGCAGAAATTGTTTTCTATCGATAATTAGCATTAAAAGAGGATTAATTGAAGAAATAGCAAAGTTATAATTTAATCTTACATAAAATATTTAGTATAAAGAAGTAGTCTTCATCTAAAAAGATAAGGGTATTTTGCTTTCATCTGATCAGTAGACTAGTTTCTTGCAATTATTTTACCTAGATTAGAATAATAATATTAATTTATCCTTAAATACAAATTTGAATAGCTTAGAATATAATATATTTATTTCTCCCTTCATAATAAATAATAATATTAGTATCTTATCTTATTCAGATATAAAAAATACTATCTACTTAAGAGAAATAACATCAGCTGGATTAGTCTCAGGAGTATTAAGTTAAGAGTTAGTGTGCAATAAATAAAGTGAAAAGGAAGACTTTGAGATTCATTTGATCCCAAATAAGAGCTC
The DNA here is from genome assembly GCA_000260095.1 of Tetrahymena borealis. Classification (NCBI taxonomy): domain Eukaryota; phylum Ciliophora; class Oligohymenophorea; order Hymenostomatida; family Tetrahymenidae; genus Tetrahymena; species Tetrahymena borealis. Next base: position 603,478 of record JH651236.1, on the reverse strand, counting down.
TTACATAATTAAATGTTAGAATAGAAAGAATAAATATTATCTATTTGAATAATACAAGATTACTAACAAAAATAGAAATTTATCTTTACTATCTTCCTCTACTATTCAAGATAACTAGTAAAGAAAAATTATCAAGGCTTCAAGGGCTATATCTAACCAGAATTATATTCTTGAGTTAATCCCTTCAATAGAAAATTAATTAATCCTCACCTAATTATCAAGTAATAGTTTTAATAAATTAATAGAGGTTGAGGTTAAGTCCTTGGATATTCAAGCAAATTCCCTTAATTTTATTGGATTTTTTATATCTAGCGATAATTTAATCACTCTTATTTCCTAGTAAGAAGTATTGGGTATATCTATTTAATCTTCAAATAATATTTTTAGGGTTCCTCTAAAATAATATGATGGATTTGAGCCGGTCTTTTCATAAAGATATGGAGATTAAATTGAATTGCAGTATTAATCTATAAGGACTAATCCTTGGTAATTTTAATCTAGATTGTTTAAAACTAATATCCCTTAGATTGTTATCTAATAAAAATATCAAACTCAATAATATTATGTATCCTCATTAAATAATTCTAAAAACTTAATAATCACTTCTAATCTAAATACTTCAAATACTGATTAAGTTTAAATTTCATAATAGGACATAATGGCTTACTAAGTTATAAATAGCAGTACATGTTCTTTTGATAAGGAAATTGAATCCAATTTTATTGGATCTCATTTGTAATTTAATGTTAGTAAATTTACCCCTACAAGTTTATATGCTTTAGATGGTTCTATAAGAACAATTAACCCAGTGTAATCTAAATTAGGAGACTCTATTTAGATAGATAAAATTGTGGATATATATCCTGCCTATCAAAATCATTTATTAATTGAAACTTTTGATAGTGTTTCTTTAATAAACATAGAATAAAATAATGGTGAATACCAATTGAATCCTTTAATAACAATCAAACTTGAATATTTTATTTAGTAAGTTGATTCAAATGGATTTTTTACTTACTAGAACAGTGAAAATTATAGTGCAATTAATTTATTTATGAAAAGCAATGAAAATAGCTATAAATTTGAATAGATTATAACTGATTGTGAGAAATATTCTGAATTTAAATTCTCATCTAGTCCTAGAAATAACTTCATAGCTATATCATGTAACACTTAAATTAAAATATTATCCTATTAGATTGAATTAGACTCATCGTTTACTTATTAATCACACGAAATAAAATTAAAAAATCAAATCAGTTCTATAAATTAAATTGATTTGAGAGAATCTGGAAATTTACTTATTGAAACTAATAGTTCTATCATTTCCTATAATATTCATCAAAATTATTAAATTGGTACTGTAGATGTTCCCCTTGATGAAAGTGGTGTTCCTAGTGGAAAAATTTTATTATTTTAAGAAAGTTTTCTTGTGGTAAGAAATGAAAATCATTTACAAACTATCAAATAATACTCATACAATAATTTTAATGGTAACTAAGCATAGTTCTTAAGAGAATTTGATAGATTCAATTTTAAGTGGAATTTACTTAGTTCATAAAGCATTAAAAGGATTAAAAATAATAAAATTAATTCAATTTTAGAAGAATTTGCTGTTATTGATGCGATTTCATTAAATTAAAAATATGTGAAGTTATATTATAGAATTGATAAAGTATCATCAGCTAATTAGCTTTATTAGTCAATAGAAATTAATCCTTAGACATTTTTCTTTTCTCTCTCGTCCTTTGCTGGATCATTTAATAAAAAAACCAAATAATTATAGCTCTACACTATTAATTACTTTGCCAAGATTAATATACATTTTAATTCTAAGGAACTTTTTGAAAATACAATTACTAATAAACATTTAGCCTTAATAACAATCAATAAAAACTATTCTTTTAATTTTTATCTAAATATCTAAAGAAACCTATCTTCTACTTAAAATTCAAATAATGAATCACAGTCATAAATTTAAAAATTTATAACTGATTTTTCTAAGAATAAATCGCTATCTCATAAAACATATATTTTAAATGATAGTTAATTTAAAAATAATTTCTTAGGTTGGAGATATGAATCCATGCTTAATAATGAGATAAATAAATCTATCAAATAACGCTTAAATATAAAATAATATAAGCAAGAATATATTGCTGACTTAATTGAAGTCTCTCCTGGAGTATTAATGACTTGTTCTGATCAATAAGTTGAGCTACAAAATAAGATTATTATGTAATTTGATAAAAAGAGTAATTGTTAATTAATAATGGAAGAAGTTACTTAAATGGATACTCACATTATTTTTATGAAAAAGATATTTTACTCTTTATCAATACAAAAAGAAGATTAGTTAAAATCTAAATTAACCAAGTACATCATTCAAATTTCTAAAACAACAGAAACTTAAGTAAAGATTATGTCAACTTAGATTTTTAACATGGATTCTCCTTTATTTTATTACAATAATCTTATTAAAATCCTAAATGATGATAAGTTAGGATTACTTGCTTTATTGAGACCATACGGTTCAGCTTTATCTAAAGTTTGCTAACTCAGACTAGACGAAAATAAAATGAAATTTAATTTCAATTGTGAATTATTTAATACCATTAATTAATTAGAGATCATTGATGTGATGTGGTTTCAATAAGGTTAGGCGAATCTATTTATATCTTCGAGTGATAATATTTACTATGGATTTAATTACTAATAATCTTAATATCAAACTATTGAATTGAAGAAGTTTTTAATTTCAAAATATAGATTAAATAATGAGAGAAGTACAATTAGAAAATCTATAAAATTAAACCAATCTAGCTTGATGGTAGAATATAATAATAACCAAATATTCATCCTTAATTTTATCAAACAATACAATTAAATTACCATATGTGAGGATTCTTATACCCTTTATCCTGAAAGTGGATATCATTTTACAGGAAATGCAGTCTTATTGAATAATTAATAAGCTTTATTAACATTCACTGAAGCTGATAATCCATTATAAATAATTTATTTCTTATATGAACCATTTGAAGAGATGAGTAGTGAATTCATAGTTAAAAGCTCAGCTTCTATTACTTTAAAAGAAGGATCACTTAATAATATATATATTAAAATGATAGTTACAGGTAAGAAAGAAATAGTATCTCTAATAACTACAATGAAAGAAGAAATAGATTAACCATTAATTTTATAAATTTCAGAATAATCAATTTTAAATATTTAAAATCATATTAAAAATGAACAAGATAAATCACCTAATTAATGATGAAATTGAAATAAAAAAATAAAATGAACTTAAATAATTGCCATGAAGGGAATATATATTTATCTTCCTAGATTAGTCTGTCTAACTAATTAAATTTACAAAAAATTCTACTATTTATGTCTAACATTATTAATTTTTAATTAATTTTATTTTAAATAAAGTTTCCTATTATATTAAATTTTTTTCTAATTCAGAAAATATTAATAAATGATAATAAAATCAATTTATTCCTTTAATTTTATTATTAATTTTATTTTTAAGATTTTAAATTAACAAAAAAATATTTATTTACTAAGTTTAGTAATTTATGAAATTAAAATATTAATAAATAGAGAATATGTATGTATGTATTTACTTGCAATGAGTAAATGAAAATCATTTAATATTTACTTTAATTTAATCTTAATACAATAATTATTCTATTTTTAATTCAAAAGAAATATAAATTTCAATTATTTAAGATAATAATATTTGAAATAATTTTCTTCAATTAATATGGTTTCTTATTAATTGTCAATAGTTGATAAAAAAGGATACTAAACGTTTCATTTTATAGCAATTTAATTAGAATTGATTTGATTGCTCCTCGAAATAAAATTAACTTTTATTGTTAAAAGAAATATTAAAAAGTTAAAACTAGAATAATTATTTACTAAAAACCAAGATAGAGTTGAAGCAATTCTTTACTTTTTGAAATAATTTTCACAAAAGTTATAAAATCTTTCCAATCGATAGGATTGAAGCTAACAATAATAAAATAATTTAAATTAAGTAATTAATACTTTCAATGAAATTACTTCAAATTAAGTTTTAAGTAAATAAGGCTTTTGCATTTTATTAATGATGATCCTAATTCTATTAAGCTTCTTTTTATTTAATTCTATCTATTTAAATTATTTTGTTTATTAATTAATTATTTGCTTATCCGAAAATTATTTTTAAAAAGAAAAAATAAGAAAGATTACGATAAACACATGATTAAGCTTTTTAAGTTTTCTAATTTGGGGATTTCTTTGCTAAAATTTTCCAATATTTCATCTGTAATTAGATGATTACTAATTTTAAGTTAGTAATATAAAATTGATAAATATATTCTTTTTGAAATAAGAAATTTACTCTAAAAAGAGTATTAAGCTTTAGATTTTTTCCCACTTAGAAAAAGATTATCCTAAATCTACTGCCTATTTGCTGAGTTATAGCTACTAACTAAATTTAATGTTTCATTATAATAATATTTATTACACTATGATTTTAATAAGAAGAAGAAGATTAAAAATAATTTGATTATTTACCAATATTGAATAGCTACTTAATTTACATTAAAGCTTTTTTAAACCAATTAGTCTAAAATATAAAAGCAATTCTAGTATGTATTTGTATACCTATATATTAAATTATTATGATTAAGAATGAATGATATAAATAATATAAAATTTATTTATTATTAGTTAAAATTGTATACGTTAGAGATATTTCTTATATTTATTTCTTAGATAAAAGTTCAATCAAATTTGTGTTCTTTAAGTCATCTTTTTTAATTAATCTAAAGTAATTTGAAGATGGTTCTATATAAAATAAATTTTAATTCACTTTAACTTAATAGATAATTCATAGTAATTTTGTTAATCCTCAGTTTTTATCATTCCTATTTTTTTATCTGTTTAATAACTATATAATACAGGTAGTGTTAAAATAGATATAATTTATTAAATTTTTACAGAAAATCAAATTATAAAGCAATAATTCTATCCCATTTCATTTCTTCTAACTTTTTGTATTCAAAAATGTGTAAGTAATATTTGGATGCTTTAGAAATTACTTTACCTATTTTAAATCTTTTAAAATCATTTCACTGTAACAATCTATTTTTTTTAGTAATAAAAAATAAGTTTTTATAGATTGTTTTTAACTAGATCTAAAAAAAATAAATAATCATTACAAATACGAATAAACATGTATAAATGGAAGAATTATATTCTTAAAAGAGATTAAATTATCACAACTCTTTTAAAATTGAAATAACATAATACTGATACTTTTAAAAATCAAAATAAATAAGATTGATTACTAAGACGCTATATTATTTATTTAGGAGGGAAATCTATATCGTTTGATTAGATAACAAATTCTTTTAGTATGAAATAGTTAAATAAATAACTTGAGTTAATTTTCTGACTAATTCTATCAATTATATTTATTTTATATAGATAATCTTAAAGTGGATAGAATGCCTATAGAAGATTAAAAAGCTCTAATTTAATAATCTATTTATATTCTTATGATTGAATGTTGATAGAATCTATTGCTTGAAAGAATATTTATTTATTAATTCAAGTCTAAAACCCAATGTTCTTGATTAAAGTAATTTAATATAAACAAAAACAAAAGATTCTAAAATTTTTTAGTTTATTTACAAAATAAGATAAATAGATATTCAAGTATAAAGTAAAAATTGATAGTATAAAAATGGAAGGTTAAGCTTTAGAAAAAGATTTTGGATTATTCAATTCTAACTTGAAGGAAATGTATGATGATTTTAAGATTATGCTACCTTATGCTCCATATAAGAAGAAAGAGGTCAAATTGGTTAAAGGTAAACATAGAGAAGCTATTGCTACTCAATTCTAGATCTAAGAGAAATAGAAAGAAGATTAAGGAGGAGATGGAAAAAACTCAGATGATTCATGTGATTTAATGTTTGTATTAGATTGTACTGGATCTATGGGATCTTGGATTTAAAGGTGCAAAGATTAAATCATTAACATTCTTTAGGCTTTGAAAAAATAATTCTAAAATTGCACTTTGCGTGCAGGCTTTGTTGCATACCGTGACCATTGTGATACCAAAAGAATAGAAAAATTCCCCTTTATTTCATCAAGATATGAAGATTTAGAACAATTTATTGGTAGCCTTGTTGCTTCTGGAGGTGGAGATGGTCCTGAAGATTTGGCTGGTGGTTTGTATACTGCTGTTCATGAAATGGGTATGTTATTTTAGATAAAGGTTAAAATTTTATATTTAATTTATACGTTAAAATAAAGGTTGGATGAGCAAAACAAAGAATTTATTTATTATTGCAGATGCTCCCTGCCATGGAAAAAAGTATCATGAAATGTCAGATGACTATCCTACTGGTTGTCCTAAAGGAATTAATATTGAAGACTTAATCTCAGCGATCGCCAAAAGAAATATAGATTTATCTGTTCTTGATATTAATTCTTCTACTAACACTATGTTTTCTATCTTTTAAAATATATATAAATCAGTTTGTGGGAAAGATATTATAAGAATAAGTCTAACAGGACAATCAAATAATGCAAGATTTACAGAAGCTAAAGATAAGTCAGCTATGATTGCAAAGACTGTATTCACTTCAATTACAGGAACTACTTTAGGAGCTGGTGGTGGTGCTACTGGTAATAATGAAAAGAAAGAAAAAATCGATCCTCATGATACTATTGGTGAATTAGCTATTAGAGTATTAAGAACTCATAAAGGTTTACTTAATACAGCTTGTCTTTCTCAAACTGAGCTTGCTTATTCAGTAAAGGCCACAGTTGGAGGTATTAATGAAAAATATGGAGGAAAAAGGGTTGAAATCTGTGAGGAGGATGAAGATGAAGAAGATGAAGATGATTGCGAGAAAGAAGAAAAGAAGGAAAATAAGAAATCAACTACTCCTTCAAAGAGCGAAATGATTGTTAAGAAAGAGACCAGAGTTATTGAAGAAGAAATTCCTAAATATACTCCTGATTAGCTTGAATTCCTTCACTATATACCCACATCTATGCCAGAAAACCCTGCATGGCATTATAGTATTTCTATTAAAGAGGCCTTTACATTCAACTGCATATGTATTACACCTTATGTTGAAAAGAGAAAGCAAATAGATTGGAATAATCCAGTAATTAAAACCTAAAAGCTCACCTCAAAAATCTAAATCTACAAAAAATTCTTCTCTGAAGGTGCCATGAGATAGGCTTTCTATGCCTATGATACTGTTCTTAATCAGAAATTAGTTGCCAAACTGCATAAAAACTTATAAGATAATTCAAACTTTGAATTAATGAAAAGAGATTCAATGAGTCTTATTGCTTGTCACTACTTTGCCGATGAATTCAATTCTAGAATATTGCTTAAGGCTAATGATCACGATGAGGTAATTAATTATTTTAACTTTATTTAAAATTCTTTATAATAAATAAATATTTAAAAATGAATAGGTTCCAATTTTAATTAACTTTGTTGATAGTTCTATTTATGAAGTTCTTAGACATTATAATAAGAATATAAAATATTACTTTGTTGAGAATTACATTGATGGAAATTATCAAAAGTATAATAATAATGCTGGCTGGACAAGCTCCTTATAAGATTCCGAATTCAATTAGATGTCATAAGCTTTTAGTCACTTCACTTGGTAGTATTCTTAAGGGTAACTCTTAGTTGTTGATATTTAAGGTGCTGATTTAGGTGTACTCACTGATCCATAAATTCATACAAAGAATAGATCAAGATTATATGGCTAAGGGGATCTAGGATATGAGGGTATGTTGAAATTCTTCCACACTCATCATTGTAACGATTACTGTTAGAGATTAAATCTTATCCACCCTATTTTAGAAGGAAAAGTTTAAGAGAAATTTGATTTTTTCAGTGATTTCTATGGTTTGGAAAATTTAATTGAGAAAATTGAAACTAAAATGATTGAGCCTGAGCCAGTTAAAGAAACAATTCCTGAAGAAACATAAACTGAAGAATAATAGACAAAAGCCAAAAAACTAAAGAAAAAGAGAGGATAAGCCTTGAAAGCTGAATATGAAAAAGAAAAACAAAAGTAAGAAGAGGAAGAAAAAGCAATCTAATAGAAAAAGGAAGAAGAAGTACTTTTAAAATAAAAGTAGCTTGAAACATTTGTTGGAACTTAATGTACTCTTTGTAAGAAATGCTTCTTCACTAGAAAGCATGTCATGATAAAAAATAGATAAGACAAGATAGACACATTATGTGAAGCTTGCGATATACAATGCTAATAATCTCTTATTGATTTGGCTTGTACTAAATGTGGTGTACTCTTCAAAATTTCAAAATACTATTGTAGAGCAAAAAAAGTTAATCTTATTGGCTAATGTGTTCACTGTAGAGATTGATTGAATGATAATTCAAAATCATTAAATTTTAGTAATGAAAAAAAACCTATGATATAAATAAATAAATTTCAATTAAAAATTATAAATTACTTCTATATTTTATTTTTATAAATATTATAAAATTTTTCAATTTCGATTGAGAATTATCTATTATCCTTTCCCATATTAATCTCTATATAGTTAGTTAGTTATCTATCTATCTATTAAGTTACTTTCTAAATTGAAATGTATCAAATTTAATTATTAAATAGTATATGATAAATAATTAATAATTTAATGTCATGACAAATAATTTAGTAAAGATACATACTAATTTAACAATTAAGGATTTAGCTATGAATTAAAACTCTTTTGCTTTGGTTAAGATATTTGTGATCAGTTTACTTCTTTCTTCATATTTGTATCAGATATTTTTTATTTTTTGATTATAATAATTATTACATATATAATTGAATGAAAATTTAATGAGTAAGAATAACAATTAAAAAAAATGAATAAAAATTTGATAAATTAATTCGAGTAATTTCATACTTTTTCATCAGTTAAATTGTCTGAAAAAATTCAATGATTATAAATAAATTATCTTCATTACATTAATAAATTATCTATAGTATAAATTATAAAGTGAGTTTTAAAAAACTTATTATTTGTTTAACTACTTCTAATAATCAATCAATAAATCAAACAATTTATTTGTTACATTATTTAATAAGATACTCAATCAAATATAAGATTAATATTAGAGAAGTGAAGACTTATTTAGCTACAATTTTAGAGGAGATTCAAAAATATAAAACCATACATGAGTAATAAAAATCTTTAGGATTTAATTAAATACATAGACTTTTATGGTGTTAGAGTAGGCATAAACTTTAAGAATAAACAAATCCATAAAACAGAATGCGGGAGTATAGTATCTCTAATTGTAATCTTTATATTCCTATTCAGCTGTTATAGCTATGTCGAAGAATTAGCAATTAAGCAGAAACCTATTGTTATAACAAAAGAGAGGTTTGCGAACAACCCAGAAAGGATGGATATCGATAATTAGCATCAAACTCTAGTAATGGGTATAAGAGATTCTTAAGGAAATTTTATAAACTAACCTTCTTTAATATAAGTAACTGGTAGATTAGTTGTTACGTAGAAGTAATTAAACCCTAATACTTAAAAATATGATATAACAACAAAAACAACTAATTTAAGAATAAAATAATGTACAAATAATGATATCTAAGTAGATGGCTTCAAAAATTATTTTAATTAATTTGAGTTAGATTACCTGTTCTGTTTGGATGGAAACTAAGAAGTCTTCATTTAAGGTGATATCTCTCAAAATATATTTTCTAGAGTAGAAGTTTACTTCAAAAAATGTACTGACTAAATAGGATAACCAGCTTGTGCTCAGTAAGGATAGATAGATGCAGTATTAGAAAACTCCTATTTTAATGTCTATTTATTAGATAAAATAATTGATCCTACAGATTATGAAAACCCATTCAAGCATAACAGTATAAATATAAATACTTCTACTTCAAGTAAATATAGTAAATCATTGACAGCTTATTTTTCTAATTATTACATCTAATCAGACGTAGGACTAGCCCAAGAGAATTTAGAAAATTTAAGAGATTTTATTTATGATGGTAAGGAGGAGATTATTAATAATGATGATTCTTCAATTATCACTAAATTCATATTAAGTCCATCAAGAAATAAAGAAACTATTTTATTAAGACGATATATGAAAATAGGAGACTTCCTTGCTTAACTTGGGGCTATTTTGAAAACTCTTATTTTTCTAGGGTTTATTATTACATATCCATTTACAAAGTTTCACTTAAAAAAAGAAATTGTTAATAGTATTTATGAATTTGATTTTGAAAAATATTCAAACATAATTGAAACAAAAGAAATTGAGCAAGAAGTGCCACCTGTTTAAAGATAAGTAAAAAGGCCTACTTTAGTAAAGTAAACTTCAAATGATTAAATGCAAGATTTTTTACATCCAAATTCTGGTCAATGTTAAAAAAATAACAATTTTACATAAAAATTTAACAATTAATTAAATGAGAGAATGCGTAAGGTTAGCTTTTAGATAAATAATGGCGAACAGTAGAAAGAGAAATCAGATTATTATACTATTTGTAATACAAATTAAGATTATGAAAGCCATACAGCACAGGGAAAGTAAGAATTTATCAATAAATTCTCTGATAAAAATCAAGACAACAGTAAATAAAGTGATCAGAGAAAAATGAGTAATTCATAATCAGTTAAAGATTCTTCATTTGTTCCCTCAAGGAGATTTAGCTAATATGCATAATAAGACTAATCAAGTGGAAATAATGTTACTTAAAAAGATAATAAAAATATAATTAGCGACATTCAACAAGCATTTAGATTAGAATAGGCAATAAAGAATTGGGCTAGAGAATTCATTAAACCTTTTAGAAAGGTTTTAACATTTAACCTTATTGACTACATTTCTCATATATTTTACCCACTTTCTAATGAAATGAAACACAAAAAGGATATAGTGAATGAAAGTATTAATTACTTAAACCAGCGTTTAGATATTGAATATATTATGCATAAGTTTCAAGAACTTGATAAACTGAAATAGGTTGTGCTAAGTGATGATTAAATCAAATTATTTGATCTTTTACCTAAACCAATCATTTCATCAAATTTAAGCAAATCCAAAAAAGCTAATCTATATTAATATTGCAGCGAGAGATCCTATGAGGAGAAATTAACTATTGCTTAAATCAGTCTATACAATTTATTAAACAAAGACAGAAAATCTCAAAGAGATTTAAAGATTTTAGAACTTTTGGATACAAGAATTTTTGAAATTTTCTAAAATTCTAATCCAACAGATTAAAATAAATACACTCCAGCAAAGTTATATTAATAAAAGAACACTATTAGATAGAGAGTAGGTAGTTGTTAAAACACTATTTTTAATTAAATTACAGAGTAAGAAGACTAATACAATAACTAGTTTAAGATAGCCATAAACTCACCGAACAAACCTTTAATTTCAACCAATGCTTAATTAGAATTTAAATAAGAAAATAAAAAATTATCAAGCAACGATGATAGCGGAGTATATGAAGAACACGATAATGATTATTAAAGAAATTATAGCTTATATATGAAATATCATAAAAATTCATAGAATTCATGAGAATATTAAAATTAAATTTTGTTTATTCTTAAGGAAAAACAAATTTATTACTTAAATTATAATTTTATAAATATATTCTACATCCTTTGGTATTGCCTATTTTTCAAAATAAGTTTTAGATTAAATACTTATTTATTTTGTTATATTTTTAGTTAGATTTTTTACCACTAAAGGTGATATATTTTCTCTTTATGTTATTTCCTAATTGGCTCTTTTGTCCTTTGAAGTTATCAACACTTCTTACTATCCAAATTCTTATCTGATTAGATTTATTTAAAATAACATTTTTAGTTCTTTATGAGGTCATATATTTCTTATATAATTGCTAATCTGTAATTGAAATCTTATTATGGTAGAGATCGTTGCTTATTTAAAATATCAGGCTCTTATAACATAAAGTTTTCAGGGTATATATTTTAATTAATTTATGTGATAAATAATTACTTTATAATTTCTTACTCATCAATAAATTTCTTTAAATTTTACTTTATTATCACAGTTTTATCACAATTTCTTGTGAAACTATAGTACCAAATTTTAAATATTAATCTGTTTTCCTCAAAAATCCAAACAAAATTACAATATCTCTTAATCTCGAAGCCCTCATCTAACTAATAAATTACTTTTTGTACCTTTTCAATAAATTAAAAGGAATCTTTTAGTTTTCCTACCCAAAATATTCTCTTAGATCTAAGATGAAGATAATAGACCGAGGCTCTTTCTTTGGAAGCTTATATCAAAGGATTTTGAAAAATTTTCTTTAGTATCTGCCAATAAAATTTTACATTCTAATTCAACTATTATTTACCATTTTCATTTATTCGATATGCCCTATTTTCAGAATTTGATTAATTATTTCTTTTAGACTCTTTTTCGTTTCATCTAATTTAACATTTCAGCATAAATTATTAGTAATTTTACAAATACATAAACTAATTAAAATTTATATGTAAACAGTGTATTTAATAATATGGCTTAATTATTACTGTAAAAAACTTAGAAATTAGTTAGAATTGTTGCATAAAGTAATAAATTACATATTTGTAAACATTAATAAAAAGTAGAATTTCTTATTAAATATTTGTTTTTATTTTCTAATGCAAATAAATAAATCTTTATAAATGAGGAGAAAAGAGAAATTTTATTATTATTATGTTTTAAATTTAATTAGAGTTTTGGATTGATTATTATTTTTTTTAAATTCAATGAGGAAATGAAATAGACAAGTGTTAATATTTAATATGATCCAGTTAAATTTCATTATTTAGTATTACTTAATATATTAATATGAGTTAATTTAATGATCAATTTTATCTAGTCAGTGTGAATGTTTGAATTTTATTAATGTAAGTACTCTGAGAAATTGTTCATGCTCTAAAGTTATAATAATAATTAGCATATAATTAATAAAAAGTATAACAAAATAAATTTCTTATCTATAGACTTTTAAGAATGAACACTAGATCATATCTAAGAGAATTAATCAAAACATTAGACATCTATGGTGTCAGAGTAGGTGTAAACTTTAATAACTAATAAATTCATAAAACTGAGTTTGGAAGTATAGTTTCTATTTTCGTAGTTTTTCTTTTTTTATTAGGCTGCTACGCAAATGGTATAGAACTAATAGAAAAAAAGAAACCTATCATAATTACAAATGAAAAATATATTCGCAATCCTATGAGAATGTCATTTGATAAAATTTAATAGACTGTAATGATGGGAATCACAAATTCTACAGGACTATTTTTAAATGACCCATCGGTTTTTTAAGTAACAAGCAGAATGTTAATTTTATAAAAGAGATATAATGAAACTACAAAGTTATATGATAGCATAATGATACCAAAACCTCTAAGGATAAAGTAGTGCTCGTTTGAAGATATTAAAAGTGATAATTTAAAAACTTTTATTAGCAAACTACCACTCAATTATTTGTTTTGTTTTGATGATGATCAAGAGATTTATGTCGAGGGAGATTACTCAGGTGATTTTTACTCGAGGGTGGATGTTTATTTTAAATAATGTGTAAACTCTACATAACCAGACTCTATTGTTTGTAAACCACAGGATTAAATTGATAAAATGTTAGGGTTCTCACATTTTATGGCATATATGGTAGATAAGTTAGTAGATCCTGCTAACTTGGATAATCCCTTTGATTACTAAGGATTCAATATTTACACACCTTAATCTAATAAATAAAGTAAAGAATTAACAGCATATTTTGCAAATTACTATATACAAACTGATGTAGGAATTATCTAAGAGTAGATTGAGGAAAAAAGAGATTTTTTATTTGCAGGATAAGAAGAAACAGTTTCCTATGAAGATCCAGCCATCATTACAAAATTTGTTCTTAGGCCATTGAAAAACAAAGAAACTATACTTTAGCGGAGATATATGAAAATATCAGATTTAGTTGCATAATTAGGTGGGTTACTTAAAGTTCTTACAGTGGTAGGCTATGTAATCACATACCCTTTTGTTAAATTTCATATGAATAAAGAAATAATTAATAGTATTTTTGATTTCGATATTTCAGAGAATTCTAACAAAAAAGTTAGTAATGAAACCCAATAGTATGAATAAATAAACCCAACATTAGTAAATTAGGAATAAAAAGTGTAATCTTAAAAGAGTATAATCCTAGGAGTTCAAGATAAGAATGAAAGATCAAAGAATGGTAATCCTTAATAATAGCAACAATCACAATAGAAGATAAGCTTTAATTTAGTGAAAAAAAGTAATCTGTATATTAGTGACAGATCAATAAGAAACCCTTCTAAAAAAATGATAGGATAGTAATAATAAAAATAAGATAAATAATTATCATTTATAATACACCGTAATTAAGATAACTAAGGGTAGTAAATAGCATAAGTTTAAAGCAGATAAGATTCAATCGGAAATAATACACCTTTATTTAAAAAGCAACTTAATTAAAAGGAATAAAAATGTAACAAAGAATCAAGTGAAAATATATCTCAGTTAATTTCTGACAATTCATCAGTATCTCCTTAAAAATAATTTGAAGATTAAAAAATATTAGAAGTTAATAATTTCAGCACCCAAAAAACTTGTGGAGAAGGAATTAATAATGAAAAGGACACTGATAAAAAATATTAATTATAATAAACAATAATGAATTGGGTAAGAGATACTCTGAATCCTCTTAAAAGCATAATTAAATACACAACTTCTGAATATTTTGCTTAAATATTTTATCCCATATCTAATTAAATGAAAGAGAAGAAATTTGTAGTCTAGGAAACTATTAAAAAAGTATAGGAGCATTTAGATATAAAGTACATCCTCAATAAATTCTAAGAAATAGATAAGTTAAAAAAAATTTTATTGACTAAAGACCAAATTAAGTTGTTTGAACTCTTGCCTAAACCTGTTATAAAAAATGAATATAATTAGAATAAAATAGAATCTAATAATTCATCATACTAAGAAAATAAGACATATTAAGAGAAAATTGATGAAGCTTATCAGAGCTTAATAAATATTTTAAATAAAGATAAGAAATCTTAAAGAGATTATAAGTTAATTGAGTTATTAGATCATAGAATATTAGATATGATTTTAGACTCTACAACAGAATCATAAAACAGAGTAAGTTTTTCTTAAAAACTTAGATGTAAAATAGAAACTACTGACAACAACGATGAAATTATTTAAAATGAGTCTAATCTCTATAAATAAATTAGATAATTAAAATCCTCATAATATTACACTTAAAATTGCCAAAATGATTCAGTTAAAGAAAATAATAACGACTTTAGTTCTTAAAAGAGTGAAATTCTAGACGAGAAGGATTTTGTAAATGAACTCTAATATAACTTTACAATGATCTATAATAAAAATTCTTAAAATACAAAATGATAATTAATAATTTTATCTAGAAAGGATAATTAGCATCACAAATATTTGTGTTTTATATATCCTTTTAACTAGTTTCTAAATTTAAAAATACAATTTTAGTTCTAAATTCATTTTTTTTTAGTAATTACACTATCCATATCTATTGTATTCTAAATAGCTTGAACTTAATATTAAAATTTATGCTTAAGGAGGAAGACACTTCAATTCTTCTTTAATAGGTTTATACTTCTATTACTTTTTCTATTTATATTTTAATTTTCAATATTTCTTATCCATTCCTTAATTTCTATTTTTTGTTTCTATTAAAATTTACTAGAAATTAAAGTAAATTGAAATAAAGTAAAAAGGAAAATAGAACCAAATCAATATTACTAAAATAGTGTAATTAATAAATAGATTTAAGTAAAATGATATTTAGGAAATTCTCCTAAAAAGCAAT
>JH651236.1:509812-587366 GCA_000260095.1 Tetrahymena borealis | reverse complement strand
TATGGTATAGAAATTTAAGAAAAAAAGAAGCCTATAGTTATTACTAATGAGAAATTTGTGTAAAATCCAGCAAGAATGAATTTTGATAAAAAATAACAGACAGTAATGATTGGGATGCATGATATGTATGGAGTTAATTTATTTGATCCTTCTATTTTCTTAGTTTCTAGTAGAATGCTCACTTTATAAAAAACGCAAGATGAGAAAAGTAAATCTGGAAATAGAATATTGGTAAATAAACCTTTGAAAATGAGACCCTGTAATATTGAAGATATTAAAGTAAATAAATTAAAAGAATATTTTAGTTAAATTTATCTTAATAAACTCTTTTGTTTTGAAGACAATTAAGATGTTTATGTAGAAGGAGATTTCTCTGGAGACTTTTACTCGAGAGTAGATATATATGTTAAATAATGCGTTAATTCTACTTTGGATTACTCTATTGTATGTGCTCCATAAGAATAAATAGATAAAGCTATGAAGTATACATATTTTTTAGTCTATATGTATGATAAATTAGTTGATCCTACGAATTTAGAAATCCCATTTGACTACTAAGCCTTCAACCTTGTTTCTTCAGCTTCCAACTAATACAGTAAAGAAATCACAGCTTATTTTTAAAACTATTATGTTTAAACAGATATAGGAGTTATTTAAGAGTAAATATATTTGCAAAAGGATTTTGTGTTTGCTGGCTAAGAAGAAACAATAACTTATGAGGATCCTTCAATTATTACAAAAATGGTTTTGAGGCCTTTAAAAAATAAAGAAACATTGATGCAAAGAAGGTATATGAAAATATAAGATTTAATTGCATAATTGAGTGGTATATTGAAATTATTAATCTTTGTAGGCTATATTATCACATTTCCCTTTGTAAGGTTTCATCTTAATAAAGAAATAATAAATACGATATTTGATTTTGATTTTTCACATGTTTCTACTTCTAATATTTAAAGTGAGATCGAAGAAAATAAACTGAAATAAAAAGAACTCCCTACTAAAAGTAACTTAAATTACCAAGAGCCAAATAATAATTAGTAAATGATGCTGGATATAAGATTATTAAGTTTAGACTCATCTAATTAAAATAATTAGGCTAATTAGAATTAAGAATACGAGTTTAAGCAAAGAGTAAAATAAACTTCTCATCAATTTAGAAAATTGAGTCCTTAAAATTAAGAGCACTAGTTGATGGATTCAATTAATTTAATGTATGAAAAATAGATTAATTAATTTTATAGTACAAAATAGCCTTAAAATTAAAACAAAAAAGAAATAATTGATTCCTAAGTGAATTCGAATCATTCTTTCCTAAAAAGTAATAATTCTTAATAGAATAATAGAGTTTCAATCATAAAAGAAGAAAATTAGCAGAAAAACAAAGGTGAAACTCTCAATGAAGATCTCTTATCATAATAAAATTCTATTTTCCACTTGATAAAGAATATTTTTTAACCTTTAAGAAAAAGAGTATCTTTAACTATTAGAGAATACCTATAATATTTATTATAACCGTTGATATGCAAATTAAAAGGAAAGCAGTTTTTAATTTAAGAAAGCATTAATTTAGTTTAACGTAGCTTAGACATTTAATTTATTCTTTAAAAATTTTAAGAAATTGACAAATTAAAATAAATTGTACTAACTGATGATTAAATAAAATTGTTTGAATTACTTCCAAAGCCAATCTTAAGAAATGAGAATGATTCACAAATATTAAACATAAATGATAAGTTTTATAAGAAAGATAAACCACCCAATGAGAAATTAAATGAAGCATTATTTAGCTTAAACAATATTTTAAATAAAGAAAAGAAATCTCAAAGAGATTTAAGGATAGTAGAGCTATTGGGAGATCGAATCTTTTAATCATTTTGTAATATTTCTAAAAATCCTAAGGAATCAATTTATCTTAATAAAAACCATTCACTGTTTTTAAAACGATTAAGTAGTCTAAATAACGATGAAATAATTGAATAAACATAATAGGAATTAGAATAATCCAATCAACTTATGTAACTATAACCAAGATAAGAAACTACTAAATCATCTGCATTTCAGCAAGAATATTTATAAAAGTTAGAATCAAAAACGGAACTTAAGATTAATCATAATCCACACAATTTCTATATGAGATATAAATCAAACTCTCTAAATCTTTCATAGTGAATTCTAAAAATAAAGGTAATGTTCAGGAGAAAAACTTTAAAAAATAAATTATAATAATATAGTAGAAAATAAATATGCTAATCAAATTGTATTCTGAACCAAGGGATCTTTGTTTTTTAAAATTTATTTGAGCTTTTTCTTACTATTTGATTTTTAGATAGATGTATATATATTCTAAAATTAACTAACACTATATAGCCAGGTTTAATTATTTGTTAGCCACATATGTTGCAAATTCCTTTTTAATAAATGATATAATAATCTTTATAAAAATATATGAGATTTTTATTTTTTATTTTCATAAGAAGAAAAGATTCTGTACTAAGGATATCGAAAAACAAACAAACTATTCTATGAGGAGATATTTGAAAATATCTAATTTAGTTGTATAGCTAGGCGATTGCTTAAGGCTGGCTTTTTTGTTATGTTTCCTAGGAATGAAAAAATAAATAATATTATTTTTGATTTTGATATTTCAAAGATTCAAACTAAAGAGTTTATCTGAATATATTAACACAGCATTAATAAATTAGTTAGGAATAAAAAGTGTAATCTTAAAAGAAGATAATTTTTAAAATTTCAAGAGGAGAATGAAATTTAAAGAACTGTAATCCTTAATAATAGCAATCATAGCAATAGAAAACCTTTAATTTAGTGGTAAAAAATTAATCTCTATATAAATAACAGAAAAATAAGAAATTCCCCTCTATAAGTTAATAGTTAAAATAAGCTTTACACAATAATTATAATTAGCTGTATACTATAATTAAGGGTAAAAGCTAGTTTTTTAAAATAATCTAACTTTTTAAATAAATTAGATAACTAAAATCCTCATAAAATGAATTGCCAAATATGATTCAGTTAAAGAAAGTAAAAGCAATATTGCTTCTTAAAAAAGTGAAAATCCATACTAGAAGGATTTTGTAAATGAACTCTAAAATAACTGTGCAATGAGCTATAATAAAAATTGTTATTTATTAAAGATAAGTAATAATTTTATCTAGAAATGATTATAAGATTCACTATTAATATGCTTAATATTTCATTTTAACTATTTTCTATATTTAAAAATACAACTTTAGTTCTAAATTCATTTTTTACTATGAATTACATTTTTCATATTTGTATTCTAACTTTTTCAACTTTTTATTAAAAGGAATGCTTAAATTCTTCTCAAAAAACATATATTTTTAAAATTACTCAAATTATCAACTCTATTTTTTACTTATCTATTGATTTTTATTAATATTTTTTATTCTTTCCTTAATTTCTTCTTTAATGGTAATAATGTTTACTAAATTACTAAAAATTATTGTAAATTTGGAATAATAAATTGAAATAAAGTAAAAAGTAAAAAAGGAAATCTAATCAATATTACTAAAATAGTGTAATTAATAAATAGATTTAAGTAAAATGATATTTAGGAAATTCTCCTAAAAAGCAATTTAAATCTTTGACATATATGGAGTTAAAATAAATTTTAACTTTAATAACTAATAAATCCATAATACTTCATTTGGGTGTTTAATATCTTGCTGTGTTTTAGGCATTTTTATTTTGTTTTGTTACACTTATGGTATAGAAATTTAAGAAAAAAAGAAGCCTATAGTTATTACTAATGAGAAATTTGTGTAAAATCCAGCAAGAATGAATTTTGATAAAAAATAGCAGTCAATTATGATTGGAATACATGATATGTATGGTGCTAGTATACTTGATCCTTCTATTTTCTAAGTTTCTAGTAGAATGCTTACTTTTAAAAAAATTCAAAATGACTAAGATAAATCTGTAAAAAAAACTTTGATAAATAAACCTTTAAAAATGAGACCATGTGTTATCGAAGATGTCAAAGTAGATAAATTAAGTGAATATTATAATTAAATTTAACTCAGTAAGCTCTATTGCTTTGAAGATAATTAAGATGTTTATGTAGAAGGAGATTTATCGGCAGATGTTTACTCCAGAGTAGATATTTATGTTAAGTAATGTGTTAATTCTACTATGGTGCACTCTATTGTATGTGCGCCATAGGAAAAAATAGATAAAATTATGAAGTATTCATATTTTTTAGTCTACATGTATGATAAATTAGTCGATCCTACGAATTTAGAAATCCCATTTGACTACTAAACTTTCAACATTGTTTTTCCAGCTTCCAACTAATAAAGTAAAGAAATCACAGCTTATTTTTAAAACTATTATGTTTAAACAGATATAGGAGTTATTTAAGAGTAAATATATCTGCAAAAGGATTTTGTGTTTGCTGGCTAAGAAGAAACAATAACTTATGAAGATCCTTCAATTATTACTAAACTGGTTTTGAGGCCTCTAAAAAATAAAGAAACATTGATGCAAAGAAGGTATATGAAAATACAAGATTTAATTGCTTAATTAAGTGGTATATTGAAATTATTAATCTTTGTAGGCTATATTATCACATTTCCCTTTGTAAGGTTTCATCTTAATAAAGAAATAATAAATACAATATTTGATTTTGATTTTTCTCATGTTTCCACAGATAGTAAAAAAGAATAAGATGAAAATAAACTGAAATAAAAAGAATTCCCAATTAAAAGTAACTTAAATTAACAAGAGCCAAATAATAATTAATAAATGATGTAGGAGAAGACCTTGTTAAGTTTAGAGACATCTAATTAAAAAAAATAAGTAAATTAGAATTAAGGATCAAATTTAAAATAAAGAGCAAATGATGCTACATGTCAACTTAGAAAATTAAATTCATAAAATTAAGAACTTTAGCTGATTGAATCAATTAATTTGATGTTTGATAAATAAATTTCTTAATTTAATAGCACAAAATTGCCTTAAAATTAAAACAAAGAAGAAATAATTGATTCCATAGAGAACTCCAATCATTCTATCCTAAAAAATAATAAATCTTTATAGGTGAATAAAGTTACAATCATAAAAGAAGAAAGTTAGCAGAAAAACAAAGGTGAAACTCTCAATGAAGATCTCTTATCACAATAAAATTCTATTTTCCTCTTGATAAAGAATATTTTTTAACCTTTAAGAAAAAGAGTATCTTTCTCTATTAGAGAATACTTGTAATATTTATTCTAACCATTGGTATGTAAATTAAAAGGAAAGTAGTTTTTAATTTAAGAAAGCATTAATTTAGTTTAACATAACTTAGATATTCAATTTATTCTATAAAAATTTTAAGAAATTGACAAATTAAAATAAATTGTTCTTACAGATGATTAAATAAAGCTGTTTGAATTACTTCCAAAGCCTATTTTAAGAATTGAAAATGATTCACAAATATTAAACATGAATGATAAGTTTTATTAGAAGGATAAACCACCCAATGAGAAATTAAATGAAGCTTTATTTAGCTTAATCAATATTTTAAATAAAGAAAAGAAATCTCAAAGAGATTTAAGGATAGTAGAGCTATTGGGAGATCGAATCTATTAATCATTTTGTAGTATTTCTAAAAATCCTAAAGAGTCCATTTCTCTTAGAAAAAATCATCAGTTACTTTTAAAAAAACTGAGTAACCTAAATAACGATGAAATTATTGAGTAAACATAATAGGAAATTAAATAATCAAATCGATTTCAGCAAAAAAAATTATCATCGTTAGAATAAAAAAAGGTTTTTAAAATTAAACATAATCCGCAGAATTTCTCATTGAAATATAAAACCAATTCTCTTAATCTTTCTTAATGAATTTAAAAAATAAAGATCATGGTAAGAATTATGTTATGAATGTTTGCAGCTCTTTTACAGGTGATTATCTTTGATATATATTAATTAAAGTATATATTTCTTAGTCATAAACTAAAAACTCACTTTAAATAATAGTGAATTACTTAAAAATTATATTGATGTGATGCTCTTTCTAATTAGTATTAAAAATTTCAATGTAAAAATAAAAACAACATAAAACCACTCTAACAATAAATTTGATGTTTTAGTTGAAGGAGATTAATTTTCTAATAAAAGATAAATAAATCCATGTGCAAAATACGAAAAGAATTATTCTATAAATAATATTAATATTTATTGACAGAATTGTAATAATATTTAGATTGTTTGTAATTTATGTTCTATTTTTATATTGTCTATTTCTGATATATTATATCCTAAATCGTAAGTATAATTGAAGCTATTAACCACAATTATTTTCTCACTTTATTAAACATTAAACATTAAAAATCTAAAAATAGAAAATCTATAAATATATTTCAAGTCTAATAATAATATTTATTATTTTTCAAAAGCTGTCCAAGATAATTCATCTTTTATTTTTAAAATAGAGGATTCAAAATCTTCGCACTTTATGCTGATATTAATTAATATTTACCTGATTTTATTCTCTAGAATTATTCTTTTTTATAATTTTCACTTAAATTTTTGTAAAAACTGTTTATTAATAATATAAATTAAAGATTATCTTTATAGTTTATATATAAAAATAGAAATAGACATCAATTCCTTCTTTTTTTTGTGTGGAGTAGAGTGGTTAAATCAATCAAGAAGATTAGTACCTTACGCTTGAATTATATTAGAAGAAATTTTTTATGGTAACTAATACCTTATACTTTTAAGATTACAGTAATCAGGAAATGAATAAATAACAAATGAACCAACATAAATATTATAAAAATTTTTAAATCAAAAATAATTATCATTTTAAAATACAAAATGAGTTCTAAAATTAAATCATTTCTAAAGCAATTTGATATGTATGGTGTCAAGGTTGATTTAAATTTTCAAAGAAAACAAATAAATCGAACTTTATTTGGAAGTATTATTTCCATTATTATCATATTTTGTTTTCTCTTAGGTTGCTATGTTTATGGCAAAGAGTTGATTGAAAAGAAGAAACCAATAGTAGTAACTAATGAAAGATTTGTAAGAAGCCCTCAAAGAATGGATTTTGATAAAAAATAGTAGACTTTAATGATGGGAGTTCGAAGAATCGATGGTATCTCTTATCATGATCCTTCTATATATAATATTGCTGCTAGATTGAATGTAATGAAAAAAACGTTTAATGAAACTACAAAAGAATATAAGACATCATTTGAACTAGTTGATTTAAAAATGAAACGATGCTCTATTGATGATGTCAAAATAGAGAAACTAAAGCCATTTTTCAATTCGATAGAGTTATCAGATTTAGTATGCTTTGATGATTATTAAGACATTTATATCGAAGGAGATATTTCTGCTGACTCATATAGAAGAATAGAAATTATTATTAACCAATGCACAAATTCTACTCTTCCTAATTCAGTTGTCTGTGCTCCTCAAGAAAAACTAGATAAATTATTAGGTACTGCATATTTTAATGCTTATATTATAGATAAGCTCGTTGATAATAATAATTTAGAAAATCCCTTCTCTTATGAAGGTGTAGATATTTATGCTTAAATATCAAATAAACAGCAAAAGGAAATAAATGCAGTATTTTCCAATTATTACATATAATCTGATATTGGCTTCATCAATTCTGATATCGAAGAGAAACGTGATTTTTTATTGGTATAATAAACAGAAACTTTTTCATTTCTCGATCCAGAAATTGTTGCAAAGCTAGTTATTAGACCAATGAAGAATAGAGAAACTGTTTCTTTTAGAAGATATTTAAAAATATCTGATATTGTCGCTCAGCTGGGAGGAATACTGAAGTTAGTTACCGTTATTGGTTTTATTATCACAAATCCCTTTGTTAAATTTCATTTGAATAAAGAGATTGTGAACAGTATATTTGATTTTGATTTCGAGGGTAAATTATCAGATGAGCAGTAGTAACTTAAATTAGTGGACCAATTAGAAAGCAATCAGATTTAATAAGTCCAAACTGCAAATAAAAAATCGATAACATCTGATAATTTAAATGAGTTTTTTGAAACCAACAATATACGTTTGTTTCCTCAAACCACTACCACCGTAAGTACTCCAATCAAACAAAATTAACCTCAGATTATTAGTTCAAATAAGCTAAGATCATTTCGATAAGTTAATAATAATGTGAAGTAAGAAAAATCTAATTAAATCTTAAATGCAAATTAAACGGCTCATAGCAATTAAAATCAAGATTCTAAGAATGAACCATCTGCTCAAAAAAATGAAAATGATTAAGAAAACTAATAAGATGAAATAAAGCAAAGCGTATTAAAAAATGAAAATGATTAAGAAAACTAATTAGATGAAATCAAGCAAAGTGTATTAATAAAACCAATTTCTAATTTCTAATTTGTTGATGATTAAAGATAGAAAAATAAATTAAATTCTAATGAATAATCCTCAAGTAAAGATTTTGAACTTAAAAACTAATAAAGCTCTCCTCTCCAATAGTCAATAGTAGAATGGAGCAAGATAATAACAACATAAGTCAAAAGAAGTGCAATTTATAAATTGAAAGATTATTTCTATCATATAATATTCCCTTTTCCAAAAGATATAAAGCAAAAGAAATAAATAATAGATGAGAGTATTAAGAAAGTTCAATCTCATTTAGATATTCAGTATATCTTAAATAAATTTTAAGAACTTGATAAACTAAAATAGATTTTACTGACAGAAGATTAAACTAAATTATTTGAATTACTGCCTAGACCAGTTGTTCAAAGAGATCCCATATCCCAAAAAATAATCATCAATAATAAATATTATAATGAAAATAAATCTTACGATGAGAAATACAAACAAGCTTATAACAGTTTATAAAATATCTTCAACAAAGAAAAAATCTCCCATAGAGACTTTAAGGTTATTGAATTACTTGATAATAGATTGCTCAACTTAATAAAATCCTATAGAGATCCTGCAAAGGAAGCTATAAATTACTAATTAAAGATGTAGGACTTTAAGAAAAAGCTGGTCACAATTCAAAGTGATAAAAATTTAGAATAATAAAACATTAGAGAAAATTTAAGCATTTAAAAAAATAATTTTAGCTCAACCAATAGTATAAATTAAATTAAAGAAAGTAATCTCAGATCCTAAAATATAATAAGTTTTAGAGATAATAATCAGCTTCATCTTGATAATGATAGTAGCGATGTCGAAGAAGAGGGTTCAATTCAAACTTCTGATAGGAAATTTAACTTTTTCCTGAAGTACAATAAAAATTCATATAATATTTGAGTATTATAAAAATATATGGAATGTTATAAGGTATGTATGCAATGATGGTTAATACTATCCTAAACTAACATTTAGAGGACAAATTTATATTTTTCCTTATCTATCTATTTCTTCTAGTAAATTCTTTATATTTTCTATTCAGATTCTAAGGATTACCAAGTATATTTTGATGCTAACCCTGATCAGAATTTATATTTATAGGGAAAAGCTAAAAGAATCTCATTCATACATTCATTCTATTATCTGTATCCTTTAGTAATTCTTTCTGTAAAATTTAGATTTTATTATTAGAAACTTTTCTGATGACACCAGCTTTTTTTTTCTTTTACAAAATTAATTATAATAAATTTAACTTAAAAATATTCTATATACGTCTTCGGTTTAGAGATTGAGTAAACTAAATCTTAGCCGATTTAGTTAGCCAGAACTAATATAAATAAAAAAATTTATTAGATAGCTGATCATCTATCTATCTCTACTAGCTATCCTTTTATATATATGATTAGAATATTTTTACTCTACCCTTTTCTTTTGTTATTTCTTGATCCATATAAACATATTTATAACTAAAATATTAATTTCATTTTATATACGCCATTCTTTTTTTAAATTAGAATTAAGGAATTTACTTTAAAAAATGCATGGTTTATTAAAATTTGCTTTTTTGTTGAGCTGAATAATCTTTTTTATCCTATTGTAAATTTATTTTTGATCAAGAAGTAAAATCCTGACCAGCCTAAAATTAATAATCCCAATCTTAAATCAGCTAATTCAAATAAGTACTAATTTATTTACCTATAAATATTAAAATAAAAATAACTATTGCTATAAAATATTATGTAGAATACAAACCTCAAAGCTTATTCAATTTTAATCATTGTCTTTTCGCTTGCTCTACAATGTGAAGGGCAGCTAAAAGTAATGTCTGCTTTAAATGAAGTGAGAACAGTTAACCTGGTTAAAGAATTTGGTGTTGCTATCAGTAATTACTAAGCTACTTCTTCAACTAAATCCCTTTATTAATTGGTTTAACCTCTGATTTCTCATTAAGATGATAAATTCTTTGCCTCAGCTAGAGTTTTAACATAATCGTAATTATAAATAGATAGCTAAACAACTTAGTAACTTTAATTATATTTCGATTTATCCTTGCCTTCAGATTAAAGACCTAAAATGCTTTCCCTTGTTTAAGTTGTGAAAAATAATGATTCTTCCACTATTACTGAAATTGCTTAACTTAATTTAGATTAGGCAACTTAAGGGTCTAATTATTTAGAGGTTGTTCTCTGTTAGAAAAATACTGGTATTTTACTCTATTCTTTAAAAGATAATTATTTTATTAGTTTAATTACATTAGATGCTGATAATAAATTATAACTTTCATAAGCAGTTTAACTTTAAAAGAAATCCTAATTTCTAAGGTACACAGTAGATTTATCTACTTAAAATATCTATTTTATCGTCTAAGAAGTAGACACTTTAAAAATTTAATTGAGAACAATTAATTTATAAGGGTAAGTAAGTGATATTTTAGATGAAATGTTGTTATGCTCTTATATTAAAAAGCCTTAAGTAAATTATATATCTAATTATAAATAAGGATTCCTTGTTATGTGTTAGAATGGATAATATTTTAAATACAATTTATATTATCCTGATACTAAATAAAATAAACTAACAATAATATAAAATGAAGACCCTCTCAGCTATTAAACTTCTTCTACTCTCAGTGTTAACTATGTTAATAATGTAATCTACTTAGTTTAATCCTTAATTAATACTTAAAACAAAATTAGAGTATCATTATTAACAACTAATCAGAATAAATAAATCATTACTTAAACTTTTGAAGATATCACTCTACCCATAAACATTAAAAATACCGTAGATACTTTTATTTTTGGCAGAAATAATTTAATTTGTTTTGTGACAAACAACATTATTGTGGGCATCTCAATCTCAGAATCTAGTGTTGTTTTCTAAATTTAGAATCAACCAATTCCTAACTATTATGTTTTTACTTCTAATTTCTATGGAGATCAAATTGCAATTCAATATTCTTAAAGCACTAAAACTCCTAGTTACACTACTGTATTGATCACACCTAATATTCCAAAGTTAACTTTTACTTAGATCTCTTAATAAGAATAAATTTATAGCATCAGCCCTATTAACGACTCCCTAAACATCTAGAATACTATTAGTGCAACTTTGATCACTGATGATTCCAATGCTTTGATTATAAAAAATCCTGATGCCTATTTCTTAAAGATATTAGAATCACCCAAATCAGTCTTTAACATGGAAATTGAAAAGTATTTTATTGGATACATCTCGAATGGAGATGTTTCTGATACTTTCAAAGATGCTGACTTATAATCATTGGAAAAGAGATTTGTTATTAGAAATAAAGTAATACCTTAAAGAATTTTTTCTACATTTACTGAGAATTACTTGATTTAATCACAGAACAATGAATAAAATGAATTCACAATTACAATTTCTTCTGCTTCCATCTAAGGTTTAGTTTCCTATGATTATGGTTAAATTACACTTAATACTCCTCTTATAAGTGTCGATGAATAATCTGGTTTCTTCCTAAATACTGATGCTAACGGTGAAAAGCAAATCAATGTTTTCTTCTATCAAAAAATAGGAGATAAAGCATATTAATTCGCTACTATTAATCCTGAATGCAATGGATAATCTTAACTGCTCTACTCAGGAGATATCTTAAACAATTAAGTTGTAGTCTTATGTGATAAATCTTTAAAGGTATATTGCTTTAGCCCTAAGAACAATTTCGTTGTTAACTCATATACTCTAAACTACCCTGCTGATAAAATAGCTGGAACTATTTCTAAGATTGAAATATAACCTACAGGTCTACTTTATATTACCGATAATTAAAGTATTATTGCTATAGATGTCAAAGCAAACTTTTATGCAGGATCTGTTTCTATTCCCGCTAATCCTCAAGGATAATTCACAGGACAAGTTATTTTCTTCACAGAATCCTTTGTTGTTGCTAGAAATGATAATAACTCCCCTACTATTTAATAATTCTCCTATAACTAATTTGATGGTTCTTAAGCTACACTGATCAGAAGTTTCTTGAGCTTTGGATACAATAATTGGACTGGAAGTGGATACTAATCTATTAAGAGTTTTAGCTTAAATTCTAACTAAGAATTCCTAATTGTAGACTCTATCATTGATGATGAAAATATCAGAAAATTATTCTTTAGAGTTTCTATTTCTGATGATATTCAAGCTCAAAATTAGTTGTTTACAACAATGAATCTTATCAAATCTACCCCTTTCTTTGCTGGCCCTTCAATGGTAGGTTATTTCCTTAATCAATAGTATGTTTTCTTTGAACTGCTCTATAAATTGACTCTACAAACTTAAATTGATGTAAATCCTACAAATTTTGTTACCTAAATAGGCAATACTGTAACAGGGTTATTAACTTTGAATGAAAAGTATTAGATTAATTTAAATATCAAGTATTATAGAAGTGTGTAGGCTGCCAAAAGTTAGATTATGTACAGCTAGCCTAGTGTTACTGAATTTAGAAACTATTTTAGTAATACTAATATTAAGGCACCCTTTACCTATTAATTTGATGATAGATAATTTACTAATGGCCACTTATTTGGATGGGAATAAAGTATTTATTATATTGATTTTACTTTTGATATGAATTTTACTCAAAGAATCATAAATTAAGCTAATAAGAAGAATGAAAATCTTTAAAAAAGCTTAAACTAAATAATGGTTATGCCAAATGCTTTAATGATTTCTACAACAGAAGGTGTATTTGTTGAAAAATATTCTCTTTCTAATAAATATTAACCAAATTGCTAATTCTTTATTCAAGATGGAAAGCTAGATATATCAAAAACAACAGATGGAAAAACAGTTGTTAAACAAAATGTTTATTCTGTCTCTTTTGATTATCTTTAGTCTTATACCATTACTTTAGCTTATTATTAAATTTAAGGTATCTATGAATAATACCCAACTTCCTAACCTGCCATTTCACTATTAAAGCAAGATTCTTATACATTTGTTAGCTCTTTACTTCTAAATCAGTCTTTTGTCTCAATTATATCAGATGCTAATCTAGGACTGTTAGCTTTGCTAAAAGAAACTGGAGGTTCTTCCTCATAAGTTTGCAAAATTCAACTTATTAAAAATGCAGATTAAAATACTTTCTCTCTTGACTGTAGTGTTTATTAATCTATCAGCAATCTATTAATAACTAACATCATTTACATTGAATCTGCAAATCAAAATATCTTTGTTTCTTAGAATTAAAAGATTTACTATGGCTTTAATGTAGATTTAAGTTAATCTTTTGTTGTTGATTTTAAAAATCTCTTCCGTTAGAAAGGAGCTTTACTTTATTAGAATTAAAACATAAGTTACACTTAGAAGTTATCAGAATCATCTATTTTGATATCATACTCCTAAGGAAATTCTTTCATTTTATCTCTTGAATTTAATAATAATTAAATTTCAATCAATGACACAATTCAAACTCTCTATATATAGAATGGATTGTAGTTTGTTGGACCTTTTTACAAGAATTAATAGAACTAAATCTTTTAATTATACAACTACGTTAGTGCTCCTACTGTTTATATTTTAGTTCTGTATGAATAATATGGCTAATAGAAGACTGATTATTTGATAAGATCTTCCTATAAATTCTCTTATAAAAATGAGTTAACACAATCTATGATTTCCTGGTATAATGGTTAGCTTCTATTGGGAATGAGCAGTCTATAAAATGATTCTGTGGTTCCAAATACTTTTAGTATATTAGATAAGCCTTAGATGATTATTAGCTAATTGGAATATATTTATAATGTAGATACTCAAACAACAAGAGCATTTCGTTTTGCTATTGCTCCTCTTTACCAAAAAGCTAACGATATCAATTTGACTACTAATGTTATAGTTAATCCAAGTGGCAGTAGTAGTAGTGTAACAAATTCTAATATGTTAAGCTATTCAATAATTCTTACTTTAATTCTGTTATGTTTTATGTGATCAATCTAATAAATTATATTTTTATTAATTTTTAAAAATAATATACTCATAAATATTTTTTCAATTAATTACATTTATATTCATATTTTTGATTAATTTTAATTTTATTAGTTTACAACTTATTTGAATATTTAGATTTTAAATGAGTTTTTAATATTATAATCCAAGAATATTATATAAAAATTATACTTAATTAGAATTAAATAAGAATTATCTAGAATTAATGCATGAGAAAATCTCTAGAATCATAATACTTATTTTGTAAAATAAAATAAAATCAGATGTAACTATTTACTTATCTATTTTCTACCTTAAAGTGCATTTGGATGTTTAAATTTATCGAGTTATTACCTATTTCTAAGATCAACAATAAAATATTTAATGTTACTTTTAAATAATACTCTTTCTAAATATATAGTAGTTGTAAGATTTAGAAAAGTTAAAAAATTAAAAATAAATTTTTATTAGTTTTTTAGTATTTATATTATTCTATAGAGTTTCTTTAAATGATTTAACGAGCAAGTTATTACAGATATAGAACTTTAAGAATAGGATTGCTAGAAAGAATAAATAAATATAGAATAGGCTACTCAAAAGATTTAAATTAAAAAAAAAAAAATCTAAATTCATAAACCTAATAAGTTCATATTAAAAGATAAATTTTCTAATTCATAATAAATAGTAGCGATATTGAATAAGATGAAGGATTTAATTAAATCCCGAAAAGAATTAAAATTTTTCTAAAAGGATATTTAAAATTAATTAGTAGGCAGAATTTAATTTATTCTATAATTATTTTATGATTTTATTGGAAATGTTTTAGTAAAATATACATTTAGAGGATAAATTTAAAATATATTTCTAAATTATTTTTTAATGAATTTATTATTATTCATTAGAAGAGTTAATCCAATTTTGATTATTTCATTAGAAATTAAATCTTTCATTAGTAATTACTTTCCTGATTGTCTTAATAAATTTTTGATATTAATTCTGATTAGGCATATCAAATAGTGAAAAAAATATAAAATTAATAAATTAAAATTCATCAAACAAAATTGGAAAATTAATCAGTAGTCATATTTAATTTTAAATCATATCTTAATCCTTATGAATAGTGGATGTAGACTATATATAGATGTAGTATCTTAAAATGTTTTAAAGTTCAACCAATAGAATTGCTAAGAGAATTGATCTCAATAAATCAATTTTTCCTATTTTTTAGTATTAAATAATTAGAAATATGTTTAGGATAAACTTTTATTAAAGTTTTACTTGGTATTTAGAAAATAGAAAATCTATCATAAAGGATAAATGTAGAATTGCCATTTTGAAAAAGACTTTATTAAGAGTGGTAAGTTAAAATGAGCTCAATTTCGATTTCAACAATAAAATATGTAAATTCAACTCGTTATATATCTATTCCAACAAATTTTTAAAAGATAGATTTCACATAGTAAATTTCTTATCAAACTTTTATTAGAATCATTAGAAAATTTCTAATAGGATTGAGTTTCTATTTCTGATGTTACACATATCAACAATATTTCAAATAATGTTTCTGAATTATAAAATAAAATATAAATTGGTATGATAATATTTGTATACCTTTACGGTATTTGGAAACTAAACTTTACCAAAGTAATATATAAAATAATTAGCTCATCTATTTTTTACTATTTTCATTTTTTATTAAAAGAAATTAATTATCTAGTTGGTATAGTTGGTATGAGTTTATATTTTTAATTTTGATGATATTTATTAAATATGTAAATTCCCTTTTGATAAAGTAATCAAACCCTGATCAGCTTTTGAATTAATAATATCACTAAAGAAAATATACTAATTTAAATAAGCATATTATACTTAAATAAATATTAATAATATCTATAAAAAAAAATTGCAAAAAATAAAAAATATGTAGAGTACAAATTTCAAATCTTCTGCAATTTTGCTAATCCTCCTTTTACTTGCTCTATAATGTCAAGGATAGCTTAAAGTAATGTCTGCTCTAAATGAAGTCAGAGCTATTAATTTAGTTAAAGAATTTGGAATTGCTATCAGTAAATACTAGATTACTTCTTCAACTTAATCTTCCTATTAATTGATTTAGCCTCTTATATCTACTTAAGATGACAAATTCTTTGCTTCTGCTAGATCTTTGTAATAACAATAATTATAAATAGATAGCTAAACTACATAGTAACTTTAATTATACTATGATTTATCCTAGCCTGAAGATTAAGAACATAAAATGCTTTCTCTAGTTTAAATTGTGAAAAATAAAGATTCATCCACAATAACTGAAATAGACTAACTTAATTTAGATCAGACAATTTAAGGAGCTGATTAATTTGAGGCTGTCCTCTGTTTGAAAAATACTGGTCTTCTACTCTATAATTTAAAAGGCAACTATTTTGTTAGTTTGATTAAATTAGATGGTAACAATAAATTATAACTGTCTTAAGCTGTTTAACTGTAAAACAAATCCTAATTTCTTAAATATACAGTAGATCTTTCTTCTCAAAATATCTACTTTATGGTCTAATAAATAGACACTTTTAATATTTAATTGAGAACAATTAATTTATAAGGGCAAGTCAGTAATGTTTTAGATGAAATGTAGATGTGTTCTTATATCTAAAAACCAATAGTAAATCAAGTTTACAACTACAAATAAGGATTCTTAGTTTTATGTTAAGATATTATGAGATTTAAATACAATTTTTATTATCCTGATGTTAACTAAAGCAAAATTGTTTAACTATAAAATGAAGATATTCTCAACTATTAAACTTCTTCTATACTCAGTGTTAACTCTGTTAATAATGTAATCTACTTAGTTTAATCCTTAAGTAAT
This sequence comes from Tetrahymena borealis, assembly GCA_000260095.1. Classification (NCBI taxonomy): domain Eukaryota; phylum Ciliophora; class Oligohymenophorea; order Hymenostomatida; family Tetrahymenidae; genus Tetrahymena; species Tetrahymena borealis. The sequence continues at coordinate 570,148 of JH651236.1, read as the reverse complement.
ACCTAAAATTAAATTAGAGTAACATAATTAACAATTAATAAGAGTAAATAAGTACTTACTTAAACTTTTAGTGATATTACTATTCCAATTAACACTAAATATATTATTAGTACATTTATTTCTTGCAACAATGGCTTGATTACAATTGTTACTAATAATATGATTGTTGGTATTTCAATCTCAGAATCAAGTGTTGTTTTCTAAATTTAGAATCAACCAATTCCTAGCTATTATGTTTTTACTTCTAATTTCTATGGAGATCAAATTGCAATTCAATATTCTCAAAGCACTAAAACTCCTAGTTACACTACAGTATTGATCACAACTAATATTCCAAAGTTGACTTTTACTTAGATCTCTTAATAAGAATAAATTTATAGCATTAGCTTTGTTAATGACTCACTAAAAATTTAGAATACTATTAGTGCAACTTTGATCACTGATGACCCCAATGCTTTGATTATCAAAAATCCTGATGCTTATTTCGTAAAGATATTAGAATCACCCCTATCAGTCTTTAACATGGATATTGAAAAGTATTTCATCGGCTACTTCACAAAAGGACATGTTTCTGATACTATCTTAAATTCAGATTTTTAATAATTAGAAAGAAGGTATGTTATTAAAAACAGAGTATAACCTAATAGAATTTACTCTACATTTACTTAAAATTACTTAATTCAGTCTCAGAATAATAAGTAAAATTAATATACTATAACAATTTCAGCTGCTTCTTTCTAAAATTAATATTCTTATGATTATGGTTAAATTACACTTAATACTCCTCTTATAAGTGTCGATGAATAATCTGGTTTCTTCCTAAATTCTGATGCTAATGGTGAAAAACAAATCAATGTTTTCTTCTATCAAAAAATAGGAGATAAAGCATATTAATTCGCTACTATTAATCCTGAATGCAATGGATAATCTTAACTGCTCTACTCAGGAGATATCTTAAACAATTAAGTTGTAGTCTTATGTGATAAATCTTTAAAGGTATATTGCTTTAGCCCTAAGAACAAATTCGTTGTTAACTCATATACTCTAAACTACCCTGCTGATAAAATAGCTGGAACTATTTCTAAGATTGAAATATAACCTACAGGTCTACTTTATATTACCGATAATTAAAGTATTATTGCTATAGATGTCAAAGCAAACTTTTATGCAGGATCTGTTTCTATTCCCGCTAATCCTCAAGGATAATTCACAGGACAAGTTATTTTCTTCACAGAATCCTTTGTTGTTGCTAGAAATGATAATAACTCCCCTACTATTTAATAATTCTCCTATAACTAATTTGATGGTTCTTAAGCTACACTGATCAGAAGTTTCTTGAGCTTTGGATACAATAATTGGACTGGAAGTGGATACTAATCTATTAAGAGTTTTAGCTTAAATTCTAACTAAGAATTCCTAATTGTAGACTCTATCATTGATGATGAAAATATCAGAAAATTATTCTTTAGAGTTTCTATTTCTGATGATATTCAAGCTCAAAATTAGTTGTTTACAACAATGAATCTTATCAAATCTACCCCTTTCTTTGCTGGCCCTTCAATGGTAGGTTATTTCCTTAATCAATAGTATGTTTTCTTTGAACTGCTCTATAAATTGACTCTACAAACTTAAATTGATGTAAATCCTACAAATTTTGTTACCTAAATAGGCAATACTGTAACAGGGTTATTAACTTTGAATGAAAAGTATTAGATTAATTTAAATATCAAGTATTATAGAAGTGTGTAGGCTGCCAAAAGTTAGATTATGTACAGCTAGCCTAGTGTTACTGAATTTAGAAACTATTTTAGTAATACTAATATTAAGGCACCCTTTACCTATTAATTTGATGATAGATAATTTACTAATGGCCACTTATTTGGATGGGAATAAAGTATTTATTATATTGATTTTACTTTTGATATGAATTTTACTCAAAGAATCATAAATTAAGCTAATAAGAAGAATGAAAATCTTTAAAAAAGCTTAAACTAAATAATGGTTATGCCAAATGCTTTAATGATTTCTACAACAGAAGGTGTATTTGTTGAAAAATATTCTCTTTCTAATAAATATTAACCAAATTGCTAATTCTTTATTCAAGATGGAAAGCTAGATATATCAAAAACAACAGATGGAAAAACAGTTGTTAAACAAAATGTTTATTCTGTCTCTTTTGATTATCTTTAGTCTTATACCATTACTTTAGCTTATTATTAAATTTAAGGTATCTATGAATAATACCCAACTTCCTAACCTGCCATTTCACTATTAAAGCAAGATTCTTATACATTTGTTAGCTCTTTACTTCTAAATCAGTCTTTTGTCTCAATTATATCAGATGCTAATCTAGGACTGTTAGCTTTGCTAAAAGAAACTGGAGGTTCTTCCTCATAAGTTTGCAAAATTCAACTTATTAAAAATGCAGATTAAAATACTTTCTCTCTTGACTGTAGTGTTTATTAATCTATCAGCAATCTATTAATAACTAACATCATTTACATTGAATCTGCAAATCAAAATATCTTTGTTTCTTAGAATTAAAAGATTTACTATGGCTTTAATGTAGATTTAAGTTAATCTTTTGTTGTTGATTTTAAAAATCTCTTCCGTTAGAAAGGAGCTTTACTTTATTAGAATTAAAACATAAGTTACACTTAGAAGTTATCAGAATCATCTATTTTGATATCATACTCCTAAGGAAATTCTTTCATTTTATCTCTTGAATTTAATAATAATTAAATTTCAATCAATGACACAATTCAAACTCTCTATATATAGAATGGATTGTAGTTTGTTGGACCTTTTTACAAGAATTAATAGAACTAAATCTTTTAATTATACAACTACGTTAGTGCTCCTACTGTTTATATTTTAGTTCTGTATGAATAATATGGCTAATAGAAGACTGATTATTTGATAAGATCTTCCTATAAATTCTCTTATAAAAATGAGTTAACACAATCTATGATTTCCTGGTATAATGATTAACTTATTTTAGGTATGAGTAGCTTATAAAATGAATCTGTAATTCCTAGCACTTTTACTGTATCTGATAAATCATAAATGAATATTAACACCTTATAATATAATTATTCTATAACTGCTCAAACTACAAAATCATTTTCATTTGCTATTGTTCCTCTTTACCAATAAGGCAACTTTATTGGTTTGGATACTATGGTTGTACTTGAACCTAATGCTAGTAGTGTAACAAGTTCAAAAATATTGAGATTTTCAATTATTTTGGCTTTGTTATTAACATTGCTTATTTGAAAATATATAATTGGAAAAATAGTTAAAAAGACTTCCCTTAGAAAATAAATCAATCTTAAAAGATTTATTATTTTGGATATAGGTGCCTAATAAATCAACTTGGGAGGGTTGTCCATTAAAAAGTTTTGTTAATAGGTGAAATTTGGAAATATGCGTCTAATAATAAATTTTTAGAATGGGTGTCAAAATGGCAAACTTGGGTATATGTATCCAATAAAGAACTATCAACCTAAAATTGTATAATTCAGTGAGGGAATAATATATTTATTGAATGTTAAATTGTATACTTTCTTTCTGCTTTTTGTAAAAGTTTAAAATATAATTTGTTATAACTTCAACAATTTACTAAAGCTCTTTTTAATTTTTTAACATGAAAAAAATATTCCCTTTTTAATAACAAAAATTAGCTATTTAGACAAATTATTATTACTTTAGTAAAAGAAAAAAATGTTTGTTTCATTTACTATTGCATTTGAATAATTTATTTGATTGAAATAGAATTGTTTTAGCTACTTTTGTTAAAAAGATATATTTTAAAATAATTTCTAGATGGTATCAAATAACATTTAATTATTTTTAATAGCTTTAGGAAATTATTTGAGCTCATTCTAATAGATTTAAAAAATTAGCCATTACATTTATCTATTATATTTGCGATATTTGTAATTAAATTAAATTTGAAATTTTCAATGGAAGAATGCCAAATTTTCTAATTAAATTTGTTTATTCATGAGCTAGAGTTTCATAGCATTTCTAATTAATTTAATCTTTTAAAATTATAATGAAATTTTATTACCTTAAAGTTATCTCCAATCAAATTATTTTAAACTAGAGGATTCTAATAAATTTCATAAAAGTGTAAGATAAATATGAATTTTATCAAAGATCTTAATAAATTAGAATAACTAAATTATAAGAATTTTACTAGTAAATGGTAAAATAATAATTTCGTTTTTACTGCAGACACTCCTTTTTAAGACTAATTAAAAAATTACTTTAACCACTATAAATTGAATTATCCTAAATAGGAAATAACAAATAAGACAATAATTGAAGAAAAATAAAACATTAATATGTTAAAATAACTAGACCATTAATTACAGAATTAGATTTCATAGAATAATAATGCCTTAGAGGAAAGTAAAAATGTTTTATTAAAAGAAAAAAATTAGAAAAAAATGGATAAAATTAATGATGATTAATTAAAAGAAAAGAATTAGCAGTGGAAAATTTGTATCAATCAAGGAGATAATTAAATGAGTTCTATCAAAAAAATTTTAGAATAAAATGATTCCAAATATACTTAGAGTAATTAAAATAAGACAGTAGAATAAGAAATTTTAGAATTCTTAGCTGATCATTATCAATTAAAATACTAAATAATATATGATGTTGCTGAAAAATTATAAAAAGGTAAAGATTTGATTATTTTAGTTCAAAAATATAATAGAAAATTATATGATCAAAACCTTAATGATGATGAGCGAGCTGATAGTTATATAATCATTAATCCTTATATACCTTTTGAATATAAAAAAACTGTTATTTCATCTTTAAGCGCATATTTGATTACAAAAGAAAATAATTTTCCTTAAAATACAAATTTATAATTACTTATGAATGAAAAATAAAAATAATTATAGAATATTGCTTTAATTGAAGTATTAAAATTTTACAAAAGGAGTAGTGATATTAATCCCATTTAAATTTAAAATCCCGAAAATCTCAATAATTAAAATAAAGGAATAAAATAAGTGGAGGAATAATGTGCAAAAATAATACGTGAGGTAAGAGCATTGTTAAAATATGGGCCAAATAATAATAGGGAATATGCACAAAGAAATCCTACTATTTTTAATTCTGATACTAATAATAATTCCAATAAAGAAGAATAATAATTATTTGTCTAACAGGATTAAGCGAGATAAAAATTCTCTTTAAAAAGAATAGAAGCATAAAGGTGGATAGTGAATTAAATTGTGAGTAGAAGTAATTAAAATAGTACAGATTTTTTAGATAAAATTCTATTAATAATTAAATATTAATCTGGCAATTGTGGTGAATGTGCATTAACTGCATTCTTAATGTTATAATATTCATGCCATAAAGATATTGAGATTGAGATTAGAAAGGCTACAACTAAAAAAACAAATCCTAATGAATTAGGAGATCACATGTATGTAGCTATTAAACCAAAAAATATATAAGATGATTCATAAACATTGATAATTGATCCTTGGCCTGCTAATTAATTAATTAATCCAACAATAGTAAATAGTAATCTCCATTTTTGCGAAAATGAATTTAATTATACTCGAGCATTTTCCAATTAAGTATATGGGAGTAGAGAAGAATAAGGAAACGGTTATTCTTGGGAAAACGTATAATTATTAGATCCAATTAAATTTTAGGAATAACCAATAGTGGATGAAAGGTTAGTTAAATTAATATACTCAATATTTGAATCAAACTATTAAGATGAGAGAATAGATAGCCCTGCTATTAATTAAGACTGATTCTTATATTAAAATTTATTATTGATAAAAAATAAAAATATTATTTTACTCTATACATTTTATTATTAATTAATGCTCCATCCTAATTTCATTTATTTTTTTATGCTCTTAATGATACATAAAATATATTTTAAGTTTAATTTAATAAAATACTTTAATTATTCAAACGAAAATATACATATTTAAAATCTAAGTAAATAATTCATAATCTAAAATTTATTTAAATTTAATGAAAAAAAACTTAATTTTAGTTATTTTTAAGCATAAGAATTAAAATACCAATTATAGAGCATCCTGTTATATCTAATTTCTATTAAGTAAGATCCAATTTCTTAAAAAATATTTAATTTACAGTCAATCTGTTTAAAGATTATATTTTTAATAAAGGCAGCAAAAAGGCTTTTATTTTTTATTATTATGATTGGTGATATTTAACAAGTAGTCTTTATATTTATTCTAAAATTATAACTTAATTTCTTGTTATTTGTTTATAGATTAGAATTAAAAAATTATAAAATAGTAATTTTTACTAAATTAAAAAAAGTGTTTTATTTCAAAATATTAGATTCATTTGTTGAGGGGATATGGCATATAAAAATATTAATAATTTTTATTTTGAAAATTTCTTACATACATATTTTTATAAATATTGAATTGTATTTATTTAGAAGAAATTAAAATAGATACTTATAAACTATATAGAGTTATTTATCAATCACTTTTATATTAATTCTATTATTTTATTTTAATCAAGCAGTAGGATAAGAAGCAGCTTCACAAACACCGCAAGTATTGTTTTTGGAGAGTCTGAAATAACCTTGTTCACCAAATCTAGTACCCCAAGAGTTCTTGATGATGAAGGCATCAGGAGTATAACCAACAGCCAAAACACCGTGGTTAAGCTTGATCTTTTGACCACAATCAGTCAAAATACCAGATTAATAAGACTTAACTTTTCTGGCATCAATAGCAACAGAAACGGGTTGTTGAGCAATAGCTTGTTCTAAGTTTTAGCAATCACCTTTTTTAACATCAAAATGACCAGAGATCTTGTATTCACCAGTTTTTTATTGACATTTGAATAAGTGAGCATGACCTTAATAAGGATATCTAATATTTAAAGAAATTAATTTTAATTTTGTTTAATTAATTTGTAAAGAAATTACGATTATTCAGTGGTAATACCTCTGTCTTTAACGAAATTGAAAACATTATCCATGAAACCACCATGACAACCTATTTTTAACAATTATTAAATTTAATAAGATAATTTCAGAATAAAATATTAATCAATAAATTAATCACTTCAAAATATTAGATTATAATAAAAAATGTTTATATTTATTAAAAATTTACCATTGTTGTGATACTTCCAAGAGCAGTCAATGACTTGTTGTTCAGAGTAAGAGTTTAAAGTACCAGTTTGAAGGAAGTTAAGACCTTCAAGAGCACCAGTAGCAGAGAAAGCATAACATGAACCGCAACCACCTTGATTCTTGACAGGAGTTACTGCACCTTGTTATCTCCAATCAACAGATGAGGGGATACTTTGATTTACAAAGTTTTGATAGTTAGAAGTTTCGGCAGCACGTTCAGTTAAGGTAAGGTAAGTTTCAGCAAATTCTTCATCGGTCATGTGAGAGAATTAGTTGACACCTTGAGTGTAAGTCTTATTGCTTTTTAAGTTGTGAGCAGCAATTTAAGCAATGTTTTCTAAGAAGATTTTCAATCTGTAGGTACGTTCTTCAGCATTTTTAAAGGCAATTTTAAATTTATTCAAATATTCCTAGAATTATTTTTCAGCATTCTTAACACCTTCAACATCGGGAACAGAATTATTTACTGATAAGTAGGTCAAAGCAGTTAAGCTCAAACCAATAAGGATCAAAGAGGATACTAAGAGTTTCATTTAGATATTTTTTTGCTTTATTAGAAATTATTGTTTATTATTGTTATTATATAAAATGAAGACGTATTCTTATACCGATAATTAGGTCGTAGTGTTATGTTATGATAAAGATATAGGAAAGAATATTCTTTTATAAAAAACTTTAATTAGAAATATAACTTTAATAAAAGAAAATATCTTTCAATCTTGAAGCAATATCTAATTGATGCATAATCTTTCTAATATGATCAAAATTCAGTCTACACTTTGGATTTAAAATTAGTATTTACTTATTCTTGAAAATAAATTCTTTTATAAAAATTTATAAACTGATTCATTACAGTACAAATAAATTTGGATTTTTTACCTTGTATATTTATTTGTAACTAATCTATTTTGTTTTTTTAAATTTAATTCCATAAATTCATTATATTAATTAGAAAAAATTTATTAATAATGATTTTATTTATTACAAATTTATAGGACTCCCATGTTTAATAGGTTACCTAATTTATTCAATTATACTCTTTATATATATTTTTAATTTATCACTAATAGAATTTATATATTCTTTAGAATTTTTATAATAATGATTAAAATAAATAAATTTGAGTTGATTAATTAATAATTTAATAACTTCCTTATATTAAGAGTTCTAAATTTTCTATATAAATAAATCTTTAAAATGTTCAAAAACTGTGATAAAATTTTTGTTGATTGGTGTAATCTTTCATACTATTATTTAAACATGGCATTTCTTCTTTAGAAACCAAATTAAAGATCATTTTAATAAATTATTACAATTAATAGAATTCTAATGACCCTGATGAAAAGAGATATGCAAGTTATCATGAAATTAATTTCTGGCATCAAGATTTTCTGAGGATCTAATTTTATTCGTTTCTAAAGAGCTATCAGGGTATCAGGATAAATCTAATTAGTACCCTGCTTTTATCAAAAAAAAAATTCTTTTATAAGAAATTCGAAGTATAAATTTAATTTTTTTAACTTAATTATATAAAAAGCACAATATGTAAAATTAAATCGAGTGCCATTAACCAACCTACTCAATAGAATATAATCCACTAATTTCTATTATAAATATAATCTATTTTAAATTTCTTTTAGAAAAAGTTTAATATCATCGGTTGGAATTATTATCTGCATTCGATGTAGTCAATATTTAATGATAAATCTTAATTGTGATCTAATTTCTAATTTCTTTTATAATCTTTCTAAATTGCCTAATATTTGATATTACCAAATCTAGTTAAGTAATAAACGATCTAATAAATAGTAATAAGAGACCAATCTTTTTAGATTAACTTATTTTAAATTTTAGCGGAGTAAGAGAAGAAATTAAAATAGAACTAAATTAAAAATCAATTAGAGTTATGAAGATATTAATCATTCTTGAAATGATAGTCTATTCTATTAAGTTATAGACAGATTTTAATTCAATTCTACTGTTTTTAATAATAAATAGATAAAAAAATTTTTTTGCGACTCTTAAAACAATTTTTGAAAGAAATTATTTTTTGTTAAATCTTGATTATTTTTAACTTTAATTTTCCAACATTTTTCATTTCTACATTCAAAAAAGAAATTATTTTAATAATGCAAAATACTTAAAATTAACTTAACTCAATTTAATAATCTAGGTGTGTGTAATTAATTTTTCTAGAAATTTACTTCTAAAGGTTGTAAAAAGGAATCAAATTAAAAATATAAGTTATGTTAGGAATTAAACGCTCTTCATAATATTAAACTTAAAATAATTAATTTAAAGAATTTTTATATTTTATCAAAAGATAGAATTTTAAATAATAATTAAAATATTTTTCTTATTTTAAAACTATATCCAATTTCATAAAAAATAATATAGAATGTAGGTTTTCTTAAAATCTTACTTAAATTTAATCAAAATAAATAATCAATTACATTTAATTAGAATTGAGATATTTTAAATAAAGGTTAATTATATTACTATCAATTTATTTAATGGTCATCTCTTTTTTTATAGTATATTTTTTAAAAAATAATAATAGACAAATAATAATTATTTAATAGAGAGATTATTTTTTATTTAAGAATAAAAAGAGGGTAGAGACAGGGTATTAATAATATTATAAAATTCTATGTACACATTTAGGATAGATTCAAAAGAAATTATATCAACTATTTTAAATTTAACTTATTAAACAAAATAGAAAATAAATTATAATTATGAGATAGAGATAAATAATAGAAAGAAAATAATCTCTAAACAATTACAGATACAATTAACTAAGAGTATTTCAATTATTGAAAACAAGTATGGGGGGGGGGAATATTTATCTGATGATTAAAACTAATTTTTATTAAATATTATGGATTGGAATACAGGAGTTAATGGATATAATATTAAACAGAGTTGTATATTTGATTCCAAAAGACAATATTTAGAATAAAATTATTTACAATCCTTATTTATAAATATAAAAAAGAAGTAGAATAGTTTTAATTTTTAAAATGATAAAGTTCTATAATCTGTCTCTCATTCTAAGTACAAGTACCCTATGCGAATTTTTTTTTCTAAATAAGGCTTTATAAAATAAAGTTTAAAAGAAAATAAGTTAAAAAACATATATTTATTGCATTTAACTTGAAAATATTAAAAGAAATTGTATCCGAAATGGGTAAATATAATTAGTAAGAATCATTTAATAAAATTAATTTTCTAAAATTATACGGCTGTTGAGTAGTTAAATTTTTAAAATAGCTAAGCTATAAGACTCAAAAACATTTAATACCTTGAGCACTATCTATAAGTTTGTTATAAAAAGTAGAAGTAAATAGAAATAGAAAAAAATTGCTTTATAAGAGGTGTTAAAATAGTAAGTTATATGCAATTTCTTACCAAATATAAAGCCCTAAACGTTAAAATTTTAATAGTTATTGAAACTTTTGTATTTAAAAATTTAAGCAAAAAATACCAATTAAGAATAATAATTATGAAAAGTATAAGAAAAAATAAAATAAAGAGTTAATGTAACATATTATTTGATATTCCCTAATACAAATCCTTAACATAAAGCACTTTAATTTAAAATGACCCCTTTAATATTTAAAGATTTAATTATTTATTACCAAAATAGTAAAATATATTAGATATACATTAATTAAAATAAAATAAATAACTTTAAATAGAGAGTTAATGTAGTAAGCTATTAACTATTTCCTAATTAGATACTATTATTTACTTTAATTTTTTAAAGAGTTACGAATATAAAAAACAGCCAATATAATTTTGAAATTCAAATTGGAAGTAAATAGAAATAATATATAATTGTTTTTTAAATGGTGAGTTAATTAATGCAGTATGTTATCATAAGAATTAGCTATCTCCAAATCCTGATCCTTAATATTAGAATGTTTATTTTCTCTGCAATAGCTACTTTTAAATAAATTTATTAATAATTATACAAATTGATAGATTAAATTGATATGAAAAATGGAGGAAAATAGAAAATTAATTACCATTTCTTTTTATTAAGAGTTAATCTAGGAAGTTATTAACTATTTTATAGCCTATCATCTAACTCACAATAACTCACCAGGACTTTAATCTCCTATGTTATCTATCTACCTTTTATAAATAAACAACTTGTAAAAAATAAAAGAACAATTTGTTTAGGTTAAATAATAATAATAGATGATAATTATTTTCTAAAATTAAATTAAAAATAATTAATTTTTAAAAATTTTATTAAATCAATTGTATCTTTTATAAAAACACAATAACTTTTTCTACTCTATTTTTATCCTTTAAATAATTTAAATTTTATATCTTTGAATATTAATTAATAATAATCTACAAATAGTTTTTTTTATTACTATAAAAAGGGTTCTTTCTAAATTTTAACTTTTGAACTCATCTAAGTGATAAACTAAATAATTAATAAAATATTATCAAGTATTATTTATAAATTATTTATTATGCAACTACTAATATTATTTTATTTTAAATAAAATCTAATGATGAGGTAAAATTTAAATAATTCTCTATCGGCGTTAATTATGATAAAATAATCCCAAAATTAATTTATTATATTTTCTTAAATTAAAATTTTGGTTTTACATTCTTACAAGTTATTTTAAAATCCAACAATATGATCTATTTTTTTTACTACTATTTACTTCCTACACTATAAGATTTGGTATTTTAATGAGTTGATTAAATTAATAGAATTAATTTGACCTCTATGTAACATCTTATAATAAACCACTAATTGTATTAATAAAAATGGATCTGATAATAAATTAGAAATAAAATAGCTCAAAAAATTAGAAAGAATATAAGATTACTTACTTAAATTCTGAATTATTGAATTATTAGCTAAATTGAATTTTATGGATATTAATTAATTAAAATTGTTTGATTATACTTAATTGATAAATTCTGATTGTAATTCCACTTGATCAATATGTATTAGATATTTTTTTTGTAGGTTTAAATGTAATCTTGACTTAAAACACCTTTGAAATTATACTAATAATATAAAAATTTAATAATTTATTTAGTTACCAATTTTAAATAATAAAAAAGTCATTTTTTGTTCAAATTATTTGCTGATTTTTTTTTCTTCAAAAAATCTCTGAAATATTTTTAGATGGGGATCTAGGGTCTATCTATATTCCAATGGTTTAATAGAATAAATGAATAATTGAAAATATTTATATAAATAATAAAATGGACTAAAATTTGGTAAGATGACTGACTGACTGACTCAATTACTTTTAGCATTGGTTGTAACCTAAGTAATTTGAAAATATTAAAAAGATGCTAATAATAAATAAGAAGACTATATATATTTTTAATTTAAATCCTTAAAATGTAGGAGTGATTATTATTAATAATCCTCTTTATCCTAATTACTTATTTCAACCGAAAACAATCTAACAAATTTAAGCCTTTTTTTTTGTAAAAGTAAGCAAAATTCTTTGAATAAAGGGAATAATAATCAAATTAAAAAGAGTCAAAGAGAGATATACAATTTAATAGTAAGCTTTCTACTAAGCTTAAAATGAAATACTTCAAAGATGACTGTCTTTCTAAATTATCTGCAAAATTCAATAGTCCTTCCCTTGAGAACATGTTTGCAGAGATGGTCTACAAAAAGGTAAATTTGAATAAAAAATGATTTATTTTATAATTATGGGAGTAATGAGATCTTCAATTGCTAAAATAATATACTTGAGATTAATCCAAAAGAAAAAGTCTTTTTTTATAAATAATTTAAAAGAGATTGTACCTTATTCATGCAATAGTTTTGTATGAAATGATTTGGCAGACTTGTAGAATAGTAACAAATGGGTTTACAATGCATTAGGGCACTGTTATCATAGCACTCACTATATTTTGGATACTCAATAAATACTTACCTCGCAAATACAGTTAATATCTTGTGATGATTATGCAAGTTTACTCTACTTACTCTACTTAAGAGCTTCTCGCCAATGAAAATTCGGCTCATTTCTAGATTTACTTTTTGAATGGATGCGTAAATTGGTATTTCATTCTAATAATTAATTCTCATTTAGCAGACATAAATTAGCAATTTCTTAAAATGAATGAATTTTAGCTAGAACGAAATAGCCTTGTTCTTTGTTGATTAAATATAGAAGATATTTTTTAGTATAATTAAAGGAAAATTTAATTTTGATAATATTGAGTCAGTAGTTATTATGAATGACTGACAGACAATAGCTTAATACTTATTAATAATATACAAATTATAATAGACTTAAATCATGTATTGGATGGTGGAAGTATAGAATTTTATCTTGGAGTGCTTCTGCATGTAGATTAACTTGGGAATTTTGTTGGTGTACTAATAGCTCAATAATGTTTATATTCTTAGTTACATTGTGGTTTGCGAAATTATTGTCTTTTACAAATATTCACACAATATAAACGAAAGAAAACTCTTCCTAGCCCTTTAGAATTTCCAGCAATGGGAGAAGTTAACAGACTAAATACTACCGAATCATTATATCGTATAAAAATTTGATAACATAACTGGTTAGATAGATGTTTATGGTAATTATTCAATTTGATTGTACTAATAAATTTGATTTCAACTATTACCTTTAGCTTTAAAATTACAAAGTTACTCCAATATTTCACTAACTTCATAAGATCTACCAAATCCTATTTTATTCTGTAAATTTCATCAAAACAAAATAATGACTGAAGATAAAACGAATGATTATTGAATTTAAACTTCATTTTTGATTTGTGGCTGCTTATACATTTATAAAAGATATTCAAATAGCAAGGAAATTAATTAAAAAGAAATAATTATTTTTTCCTAATGATAAATTAAATAAATTACCTTTATATCTTAATATTTTTCTCATATTTTTACTTAAAGTTTTATCATCATTTTGATGTGAGAAAATTTAATTTTTAAAGAATTGTTTAATCCATTTTTATTTAATAAAATTATTGTTTTATAATACTATAGATTGTAATAAGATTGCTTAAAAACACAACATCCATGTTAACTAACAGAATTATATTGATTTCCTACTGAAACTTGAGCTAGATACATAGTTTTTTAACTCAAATAATCCACTAAAGCTTTCTGGTCCTCGAACATTAAAAGATTATTTATTAGAGATGCATAGTGATCTTTATAAAGATTTAGAGGATAGAAAGAAAAATAAAAAACCTTTGAATATGATCTAACCAATAGATTTGGAATTAGGAAGGAAAAAGAAATTATCAAACAAATCAGAGGATAACGAAATAGGGTCAAATGAGTTAATAGTGGAGAATTTAAGAGTTTACTTTAAGAATAAAGAGAAAAAAAAATTATAAACATTCAAAGTGAAAGTAGTCCCCTTTTACTTAAATCCCAATTAGCCTTTACTTATTATTTGTTTAGAAGATATCAGTTTATTCACTTCCCTGAGGAATTTAAAGAGTCAAAAAGAGTTTTAGTCAGATTTATATAACAGCTCCTTCAATTGTCTTTCTTAGAAGTTTAGTAATATCCTCTCTTCAGAAGTGATCAGATTAAAAAACTTACAAAGATAGATTTTATATTGTAAAAATATTATTTAAGCTGTTGGCAACGAAGAGGTTAAAGTGCGTATATCCAAATTCTCTTTGTCAGATATTATAAGCAAAATCTTAAAATTTTATAGCGATTACAATATCAGCGTTGTGCACAAAAATGCAGATAGATTAAATGTGTAATCTGACTAATTTTACTGCTTCAAAATATTATTAGCCATATTGAGTGGTATAAATTTAAAATCTCTAATTAAAATTGTAACAAAGATTAAATAAAAATCCCATTATGATATAATAAAAGTGAAATTTAAAGTTACTAACTGTAATTCTGAGGATACATAAAGCTTAGATATAGAAGAAAACACCTTAAATAATTTGGGAGTGTATTCTAATATGAACGTTCATAGTATTACATAATTGAATAATAATCTAACTTAGACTTATTCAAATCTCAGAAATACAGTTTCTGTATTAAATTAGTCTTCTCCTTTACTTTTACTCAAATAAAAAACAAACCAAACAAATGCTCCATTTTAAGAAGAATAAGATCTTTCTTTTTACGAATCTCAGGGCTACTCTTTAGTTGTAGAAACCTGTGACAAATATATTAAAAAATATTTACAAAAAGTTTGCTTCAAAAATTACATAAAAATAACTAAAAAGGAAAGCCACAGGATATATTCAATTGGTATTTTTGTTGATCTAGAAAAAATTACTTCCAGTAATGAAACAAAAAATTGAATGTGTTCAAATTATTTAACTCATAAGAATGCTACGTATTATTTAGTAATAAAGATAAGAAATTTCCAAATAATAATTAAATGTATACTACTTAAAAAGTACTAAATTAAGTGGATGAATATCAAAATAAAATTATTCTAAATATATTTCAAGTAATTTTTATAATTCCAGCAAAAAGCTCTATATAAGTACTTTAATTACTAAAAATAATTCAAAAAATTACTTGTTTTAATTGATTTATCAGTCTTTCCAGATTAAAAAGGATATTATTAACAATCATTATTTAACCTGTTTCAACTCAAATAATATAAATTAAAGATAAGTAATTAATCTAATTAAGAGAAGAAGGACTAGATGTAACAAAGATATTTACTATTAGTTCTAGAAGAAAAAACATAATATATATTTTCATTAAAGTTTTTTCAATTATGGGAAGTAAATACAATAGGTGGTTTTCAATATATAAATTGCAGGAGCATTTTTGCAAGAAATAAATACAAGGAATAATAAATTTTTTGGATGTAAATAACATGTATAACGATTGGTAAAAAAGTTAACTATTATTTAGTGAATCAAATATTATTAACTCTAAAAAACCAATGTTTTTAATTAAAATAGATCAATTGGACAAATAAATAATATAAAAGAAAATTATGTAATTGGATATATTGAAGAAAGTTAGACTACTATTGAACAATTCAATAATTAGTATAAAACCATAGTCAATCAATCACTCAATCCTTTCTTATAAATGAAGTACTACAAAGATGATATCCTCAATAAGTATTCAGCCAAATTCAAAGATAGCGAATTCGAAAATAAGTTTCATGAAGACTTATACACAAAAGTAATTTAAAGCATTCTGTTAAAGGAATTAAATATTTTTTAAAAATAAGCGGTTCGCTTCATTCCTACATCTCTGTTCTACTTTGGATAGAGATGATTAATAACTTAACTTAATTTCATAATAATAAAATAGAGATTTAAGCTAGTCTACTTAATAGCAATATAGATAATTGTATAGAATTCATCTGAAATGATATTTCGAGTGGGATATGACTTGTATAAAACTACAACCTCTATAGCAGCGATTTTATTTATGCTCTTGATTAAGTTTGTGCCAAGGAAATACTCTTAATATATCATAATGGCAACTTAAGTTTATACAACATATTCAATATGCTATTTGCATTCAATAATATCAGATCGAAATTATGAAATCTATTATCTCAATGGTATTGTAAGATTTTATATTATTCTAGTATTTGCAATTTATTAGTAGTTATTATACTTTTAAAAATATAATAAATTACTGGTTTTTAGAGTATCATTACATTGAACGGCGATCAGTGAAAGAAAATACTGTTTTTTTAGTTATATAATCAGCTTTTGTGTGGAAAGAATTTAATTAATTATTCCTGTTTTTTAAAATTTAATTCATAGGCACAAGTGATGTATTGGATAGTTGAATGTTAGAATTTTATTGCAGAAACCATATCTATGATGCTGAATTTTGGTGTAATCTTATACTTCTAGTAGATCTCTTACTCCTACTCTATTAATTACTTTCTAGCAATTTTCATTGTTTGTGTATATAAATACTCTCATAATTTAAATGAAAGAAGACTGTATTTAGCTCTTAAAAACTTTTAAGAGTGGGAAGGGATATCTGAATAAATAATCCCGAATTTATTTATTGTGTAATCATTTGACTACAGAACAAATAAAATGCAAGTTTATGGTAATTTTTATATTTCCTATTTTTTCCATTTACTACAATCAAAATATTAATTTAATGAAGGAATAAATACTTCATAATACAACCTAAATGATTAATAGATTGATTAATTAGTAATAAAGTTTTTATTAAAATATTATTTTCTCACATTCTTTGAATAGAGTTTATACTTACTTGATTATGTATTCCCAAAATTCACAAAAGTAATTTACTATTTTACCTGATTTAGAACTCTAAATAATTTTACAGTTGAGTGTAAATGAGATTAGATTATTGAAGGGAAAAATACTAAAAGTAAATTAAAAAATAAGAATGAAATGAGAAGAAATTAAAATTTGAGAATCTCCCAATTTTAAGAAGTTTGATGCATCAATAAACTTACAATTTAATATAATATAGATTGTAACAACAGAGCAAAGCAGTTTGATATTCACTAAAGCTAAGAAAAATATATTTCATTCTTAAATTAGCTTCAAATTGAGGACTTCTTGAGTATTACTAAAACGAATAATGACTCAGACCTAAAAACCTAATATAGTGGATATACTCTCAAAGATTACTTACTCAAAAAGCATGAAGAAATTTATAGAGTATTTATCGAAAGCGATAAAAATAAGCAAAAAAAATTCAAATCGATGAAGGTTAAAAATATAAGAGCTAATTCTTCTCCTTAAAATGCCTAAAATAAATCCTATACGAATGATTAAAGTTAAGAGTCAATAGAAAGTTTAAATGTAACTATGGTAAATAATAAATCATAGAAAAATATTTAATTTAAAGTTAAGATCTTCTCCCTCTACATGAATGAACCTTACTTAGTATTAAGTCTTGAGGACATTAGTTTATATTCTAAAATTAAATTTCTCAAAGAAAAATAGAATATTTAAGATGATTTAGTTTAAGAACTAATTGAATGCTTAAAAGATAAGGTTCAGACTATCGAATAACTTAAATAAACTTCTGTAAGATTTATCTAACGCTAAATAATCCATTTCAAGCTAATATTGAAATCGTTTTAATCCACATTAAGGCCTCTTAAAATTAGACCCTTTTAATTTAGTGAAGTTATAGAATAATTGAAATAAATCTACAGTGATTTCCCTATTGTAATAAAAGGGGAATATTCTAATATCTAAATTAATTCTGACCAAGCTTACATTTTTACTACCATTATGTATATCATTTCATCCTTAAAAATCGAAAATATCAACTTTTTTGAGGTTAAATAAATCAAAGATAAACTCTGTGAGAAAGTAATTTTAACGATAACAGCAAAGTATGTAGACTAAGTGAATCTCTTAACATAATCATTTAATAATTACTTCGAAATTTATAATTATGCCAAGATAAATTCTATATGTGGTACTTTCTTACAAAGTGTAATGAAACTGATTTGTCTTAAAGATAAACCATCCTTTAGCCAAATCAATGATTAAGAAATTAGAGTTGAAATGGAATATCTTCTTGATGTAACCTAACTAAATTAGTCAAATTAAAACTATGAAAAACTAATATTATCTCCTAATGCATTCACTAAAAGGTTTGTTGCTTTCAGCAGTTAAAGCCTAGCTAAATCTTATCCGAATAACAATTTATCAATTAATAATAGTATTCTTAAACCTACAAATAGATCTAACTATTTGTGTAAAACAAAAGAAGTATCTAAAGAATTTGAAAATGATTAATCCAATGAAGATAATTTCCAACTTGATTCTGTCCAATCATCTCATATTCGTATGAAGATTTCAAATAATGAATACCCTGATTTAATGAAATTTTAGCCATAAATGGCTAATCTTGTATATGATTTTTCCTAATTTAGAACAATGACAAATATATAAACATCTAATAATTTATAATCCTGACTACTAACTAACTAATTAATTAATTACTGTATATCCTCAACAAGCAATTAATTGTAATCTACTACCTAATTTTAATAGATTTTTTTTTAAAAATGATTAATTTAGGGTGTTAATTGAAACTGGTTAATAAACAATTGAGTAGGAAATACGGTAATATAACTATTTATTGCATTAAGTTATATAAATAAAACAATTAATATGAGAATTTTCAAACTGTGTATATATCTTATTTACTTCCTCATTTTATAATCAATGATTTATATTAATTAATATTTTAATAGTTAATATCTATTGATAAATATTATTTATTTTTATTCATTTAGTTATAATTTCATTTGTTTTGGATTTTTATGATACAAATTAATCTCAATAAACTATTTTTTAAGAGAATGTAATTTTCCTTTTTAATATATCATTCATATTTTTAATAAAATGCTTTATTAAATTAAATTATAATAAATATTACTTTAATTATCTTAATGAAAAACAAATTAAGTAAGTGAAACTAATCTATCTATCTATCTATCTATCTATCTATCTATCTATCTATCTGTTATTTTAAAAAGTAAATTCTTTAGATTTGAAAATTTAGTCTATTTTATTCAAGATTATGTTTACTTTATTTTTGAAGAAATAAAATTAAATTTAAAAAGAAATATTGTTCGATTTCTACTCAATTTTTAAATTAAAATATTATATTATAGAAGAATGAGTGGAATAAAATTAAATTTATTACTTCAATTTAGCTTACAATTAATAGATATTCCAGTAGGGATATTATAGGATTAAGTATCAGATGACAATTAATTAAGATAATGAATCAAATATGTACAAAAGTTAAAGATTATTGAAGAAAATAATTAATATTAATATGAACGATTAAGAATTAATAGTTTGTTACATAGATCAAATTAATATATAACATATCATTAGTACTATTTACTTCAAGGATAATTACTTTTTTCTTAATTAGTAGAGTTAATTTTTATAATAAAAATACAGTCAGTCATATCTAAAATATTTCACTAAATACTAATTTTAAAAACAAGATTAAAATGAAGAATAGAGTTTCAAATATGGTTATTTAATTTTTCATAATTTAAATATCTTCTCTTTTGGTTTAGTGTACATTTGAGATTGGATTATGTTCAAACAACTCAACATATTTAGATGCGAATACAGTATCTTGTAAAAACTGTGACATTAATTGCAATAAATGTACCTCTCCTTCTTAATGTTTAGAATGTAGTTACAGCTCATTTAAAGTAAAATTCAAGTTTGATAAATTAAGTCTACTAAATTATTTTTATTTTTGTTAGGATTAAAATGGATTTTGTTTAAAATCCTGTCCTGATGAGTATTACTTTGATCGCAATCTTTTAACCTGTAAAAAATGTTAAGTAAACAACTGCAAAAGATGTTCCTATCATAATAAATGCTAAGAATGTTAAGAAGGATGGGTTTATGATGACTAAAACAATGTATGTTTGAATTCAAAATGCAAAAACATTTAAGATGGTCTGATCTATTTATATGATCCATTAACTGATGATTGTGGTCTTGTTTGCTAAGAATACACAGATTTTAATTCGAGGTAGTGCTATAAATATTCGTCGGTAGCAAAAATAGAAAAGTTAATGTTCTACGATAGAATTGACATGCAACAAAAGATAGAATCTCTCACTTTCAAAGAAATTGAAAATAATAAATTAGTATGACATTTTTAAATAACTTATTATTTAATTATATTAGAATAAATAAATTAAATTATTTTGACTAACATTCATTCTTTCCACATAATAGATCATTAGTTTTGACATGAATTCTGTTGTAATTAGTGAATATCCAGAACTTAAAATTATTGTTAAAATAAACTTTGACTATCCTATCTAATCAATTCTTGTATTTGATTCAAGCGTTTTTATTATGCTCAGTAACAATTAGTTAAATGAAATTAATTTATTTTCAGGCAAATCAACCCTGGCCAAAAGCATGGAAAAGTGTAAGGGCTCAATTATTTATTTAAATTAACTTCTTTGCTTTTAAGAAAATTATATTTCTTCACTCCATTTATCGACTAAAAAGCTATTCTCTGTATAACTGCAATCTCAAGACAGTAGAATAATTAGTATAAATTATGTCTAACTTATTCTTGACCATTCTCTTATTCTTGCTTTAGATACTTAAGGATTATTCCTTTTTTCAGAAAATATCTCATCTCAAGAGATTAAATTCCCTAACCCTTCTTATTCATTTCTCTAAATTAGCCTTTTATAAGGAGAAAATTATATAGCTTTCTCATAGCCATTAGAGATTGAAGGAAAGTTCAATATACTCTTTTATGCTATTTAAAAAAGTGATGCTTAGAATTTCATTCTCAGCTTAGTAAGTTTACATATTTTTATTTATTTGACTGTAATTTAACTTAATTTTATCCTTTAGATTAATGAATTCAAGCTTATAGACGAAGATATCCCCTTAATTAATATTTATAAAGTCGATTAAAAAGATCTATTTATTCTCCATACTTAGAAAGGTAATTTTATTTAGAATTTAATTATGTTTTCTTTTGATAATTGATATGTTACACTCAATTAACAAATGAATTCAGTAATGCTAACTAACACATTCAATTCTTTTATTATTTATTATTTAATGAAAATTAGGATTAAAACTCATCAAAGCAGCGAATAACGAAATCCCAAAGTTACTTATCGCTTTAGAGAAATAAAATTTATAAAATGTAATAATTAATAGAGATTATATTTATCTCAAGAATATTACAGATAACACTGTGTAGATTTATCAACTCTCAGCAGATGGCACCCTCGCTTAAAAGTATAAAATCAAGTCGAACTTTGATGTTTCTATCTCTTAAATGAAGATCATTTAAAGTGAAAACAAATTATTAATCTCATAGCTAAATTAAATAGGATTGCAAAATTTAGATGATCAAAATAAATAGGACAATTATTTATAACTAATAAATATGAAAGGAGAATTCGCAATAGATTAAATTAATAAAGTGATGTATGTAGATAAATATGGATTGATGGTATCTTCTTACAGATATGGATTGAGGATAGATGATATCCAATTAAATAAATTTATTTTCTATACATAAACTGAGAGGTATAGTGGAGCAATAACTGTAGATATCTTCACATACTAATTTACCAACAATATCATTTACAGAGTAAATATTCTCACTCAAGAAGTCGAACAAATTAAAATCAACTTTGAAAATAATAATGCTTTTAATATGTTTAGACAATTTATTCAAATCGTTGATGAAACTTTTTTCACTTATTTAACTGGGGATGCACCTAAGTAGACTACTTATATCTTAAAAAATAATTAAATTAGTAATTTTATCTCATTTGAAGAAAAAATTATTGATGCCATCTTTAAAGGAGACATCATAGCTATTGAATTAAGTTTGATAATAAAATTCTATTCATACTCCACATCTTCGCTTATTAATTAAATAACTAAGACAAATGTCTTCCAGAATCTGTCATATAAATATGTATTCATCAACAATAGCTAAATTGTAATTAAGCAAGGCACAATCATGGTCAACTTTGATATATATTAAAATAAGAATATTACTAAAAGCACAATCGATGTTAGCATGAATAACTTACTCTTTATTGAGGAAAAAGGCTATCTTTATGTCTAAGTGAAGGACAGCAGAAACTATATTTCTTCTTTCACATTAACTGACTTCACAAAAAGTACTGAAATAAATTTTAAATACAACTAAATTGTAGGGAACTACCTGATCAGATCTGAAACAAGTACACTTTATGTATATAATCTTGTGACCAAAATAAGTAAGAGCTTTGTTAACTTGGATGTTCTCACCCTCATCTCTAAAACCTTAAATAAGTGTAATCCAAATTATATGACTTTCAGTAGAAATAATGTAAAAATATTTAACTTATTTATATCTATTGATATCGAATTATTTTTTTAAATAAATCTTAATAATAGACCTACTTACTTTATAACGTAGATACCAATTTTTACGAAAATAGTTATTCTAGTTTTCCTTCTTCTCTTTGCCAATTTAAATCAAAGTATATTATTTCAAACAACGAATAGCTTGAAGTATCTATTTAACGTAATTTGAATAATGGAGTGTTTTGGTAATAAAATGTTTTTACTGCGGATTTAGTAGCATTTAGATTCATTGGCGATTAATTGATTATTTTCAATAAAGCTACAACACAATTCTTTGATATGAAAACAAAAACAATTTATAGAACTCTGAGTAAAGATTGATTTAATGAACCATAAACTTATTAATTTATTTTATTTATTTAATTTAATAAATTAGATTTGGTATTTGATGGCTATAGCTATTAAGACTACTAAATAAGTTTAAAATACAACTTTATTTGCATGTACAGCCTAGAAAAAGATATATTTTATTTATATGATTTAAATTTTCTACCCGTGAAAGCTTATCCCAACTCTAACATCATATTCTACCAGGACATATCTCACTTGGTTATAGTTAAACATCTTGATATAGAGGTTGAGATAATTAATTACAACACAAATAAATCTTATAGTATAAATGTGGCTCCCTACTTCAAGCCTAAAGAGATTAAAATAAGTGAATGGTATTTAATAAAATAAGAGTAGGTGTTTCTGTTGATTATATCAAATTCAAATGAAACATAGGTAATAATTATAAACTATGAGTAGTAAAAAATGACTGATGTATTGAAGAATTAAGATAGATCAAATATTAACATTATTGCTTTTGATTTGTAAGACACCAATTTTGTTGTCCTTACTCCCACTCTGATTTAGCACTATATTATTTAGAATTCGAAATTCACTATTTTGTCTTCAAGGCTTTACAGCTCTGTTTCTTAGACATTTAATGGGTATTTTCGCTTTGATCCTGATATCATGAGTTTAATAATGATTACTTCAGTTGATTTTACTCTATAATTCTTTAATTTTTCTAATTTATAAGTATATTTCAAAGAATACTAGTAGCTCTATGGTGCTTCTATTATAGATAAAATTAAAAAGGTAAATAAACATCTTTTTTTAAAACAAATTTTCATTATTATCATTATTATTATTATTTGTTCTTTAATAATCTTTACAAAAATATAATATTTTCACTCAAATTGTTCAAATAAAATACATTTTATTATATTAAATCATAATTTTACCAAAAACAAAAGTGAAAAGAAGAAATCTAACTTTTAAAGTAGTTAATTTATGAAAGAAAAAAGATAATAAAAAGAAAAAGTAATTTATCTTTAATAAATCATTTCATATTTCTATATAAAATAGTGGTATGTAATACTTTACAGTGATAATAGACTAAGGAGAATAAATTATGATACATTAGAAATATTAGAGCTAAAAACAACAGCTCTTGCTACAGCCAATTATGAATTCTATTTTATTGATCGAAACCTAGATTTTTTGATATTAGTAGGTGCTGATACAATTGAAATTATAAAATATTCCACATTCACATATTATAATTCTTTAAAAATGACATTTAGAAATATTGCCTTGGGTTATTGTGTAGATATCAATTATGATTATGATCATAGTATCATGTCAATATATTGTCTAAGAACTTTCTATTAAGTTGATTTCTCCTCTATCTTCTTCTCTAGTACTATCAATAATTTTGAAAAACTAAAGTAAATAAGTCATCTTTGGTATGAAGAACTTAACTTGTTAACTACAGTGAATACTAAAGCTAAGGTGATAAACATCTATAATGAAAATTAAAGTTTAGTGAATTAAGTAAGATTAAATAATCTTATTAAAGTTGACTAAGACAATTTAGTTGAATTCATAAAGTTAAATAATGAAAAGTTCTTATTATATTACTCAAATAATTACATGCTAATTTAATTAACTACAGGATAGATTAAATTGTAGGGGAAGGTAGATAATCTGAGAAGGTTTATTATATCAAAAAATAGATTGTATGCTATTACTGATATAAGCACAATAAATTTTTTTGATTCTGAAACTGAAGTATTCAAACCAATTATTTTGAATTCTATTATTTAAAGTATTAGAATTTTAAAAGAAATTAATGATACTCTTCTTGTTGTCTATACATTTTAAAACTAAGGAATTATTATTAACAGAATCACTTAATAATCAATTACCGTCAATCTTCCTAATTCTAATGTAAAATATTCAATTTTCTTAATCAATTTTTACTTAAAAATATTTCTAATTTTCCATCTTTTTCTACAGATGGTAAATGAAGAATAAAATGAAAAGATATGATTAATTATTAATTTATTATCAATTTATTTTAATTAATTAGTTAGTTAATTGGTTAGTATTTAAGCTAATAATTTAATTATTTAATTTTAAATTAATATTTTATTTAATAGATATTGAAAATATAAAATAATGAGAATGTGCTATTATTCCTATTTGAAAGGTATATTGTAGCAGGTAAAATCCTATCAAGTGGCTAAAATTTGCAATTTAATTTATTTCCATAAATTGAAACGTAAAGAGATTTAATGGATGCTATGATTATTAAGTTACCATCACAAAATATTATAGTTTATTCCTATTAATGGGGTTCAACAATTTTTTTTGATTTGAATTCCTAATAAATAATAAAAAACTCAGCAGTTATTGACAATGAAAAAACAATTTTCAAACAAGACAATAAATTTATTTATTCTAGATCTAATGTTAGGGTTAATGTTTATTCTTATCTTTCCTTTTAATTTATAAACTACTATGCAGTAAATCCATTTTCATAGTCATTTATTAATGATATCTCAAACTTGGAGGATAATATTTTCTTAATTAATTTGGAAAATGAAATTAATATAGTTTTAATTAATGAAATGAAAGTTTAACTACTAAAGAAAATCGAAAATATTGCTTACAACATAGTCTATAAATAAATAGTAAATAAGGTAAATGATTAATATAGTATTGTCATTTCAGGATGTTCTTAATTTAACCTATTTACGTCTGTTATCAAAATTGATTCAAGTGAGAATCAAAGCAGCACTAATTAGATTGTTGATCTTGCATATTCCTAAAATAGATTGCAAGATAATCTTAAGGTATAAATAATAATTCATATTTTTGAAAATAATTTTATTATTCTTTAAATAAATTTAGCATATGATAATTCAAAAATAAATTAGTAATTAAAAATCATAACCTGACAAATATATGATTAAGCTGTAGAAGAATAATTACTTGTATTTTTTATTACTTATAGACTTCAATTTATAATAAACTTTTTTAAATAAAAAAACAAAGAACCCCAGTTCCTGAATATTACCCTATATTTTCCAATGTAAATAAACTGGAAATTACTTCGGATGTATAGACAAATCAAGTGCTATAATATACTGCTACTATAAACTCAGCCAGCTTTATTGTTGGATCAATAAAATCTTTAATCATATCCAAATTAAATATTCTTTTGGAAAATGAAAATAGTGAGAGCGGGAAGATTAATTTTAATAGCAAGAACACTTTAAGTGGAGTAGAGATAAGAGATTGTAAAATTAAATTCTCTTCTGATTTTAAAGGAGCACTTTTTTAGAATTTAGATAAAGTTTATATTGAAAGTGTGTAAATAAATAAAGAAGACTAATTAATTTAAATGAGAATGCTTGAATAATAAGATTACAATTATATGATGGAGTTTTTAACTGTTACTGATGTTATTATTAAGGATTTAACTATCGAGAATAGCCTCTTTAGTAAATCCAAAATATTTTCATTTAAAAATATCAAGAGACTGCATATCATCAATTTAAATATCACTAATTGCAATTTCTATTATGGGATATCAGAAATGATTTAAGTAGATAGCCTATTTGTGGAGAACATAGAAATTTAATCATCTTATTTTAGAGGGGAAGATGTGTTTTACATGGAATAGATTAATAACTTATAGCTCAAGGTAGTAACCATTAAAAATTGTGGCTTGATAATAGATGATAGTAAGCAGAGAGATCCTGTCATATTTAATCTTTTTGGTATATTTTAGATTAGTTTTAAGGAAATAAAGTTACTTAATTTAGGTGGATTAGTTTTTATCTCATAATAATCAAAGAATATTGATGAAAAGATTTTGTATTTGACAAAATCATTTATTATTGAAGATATTGTATTAAACGAAATAGATACTTAGCTATCTGTAAGTGATCATGCCTTTGTATATGCTGCCGATATATTAATTTTCAAGCCTTTTATATTTATTAGTGCATCTTAGATTAACATATCTCAGTTAAAGGTTAGTAAGCTTAACTCTAGAAGAAATGTTATTTATTTTAAAAACATTTATAATTCGGCAATTACTTCATCATAATTCTCCTAAATTTCTCTATTTTCAAGCTCTGTTTTATTTGTAGAGCAAGCAGATTTAACGATATCAAATACTAATTCTAGCAGTACTATCTCGGAAGGTTAAACATCTTTCCTTTTTGCTGTGGAGTCTAGTATTATAGTTAGATAATCTAATTTTACAAATTAATAGGCAATAGCCTCGAAACCTTATTCTATAGGATAAGACAATGTAATTGATGAAAATAGCAATAACGGAGGATGTTTCTATTTAGATAAATGCATAATTTTCACTTTAGAATAAGTTAAATTTCAAGATTGCTCATCACAGAACAATGGCGGAGCATTATACTTAAGTTAAACAAAATTTGTAAATATTAGATAATCAAATTTTACCAATAACAAAGTTGTGTATCATTCTGGAGGAGCTATTTATTTCTCTCGTTGTAATTTAATTCTAATAGAAAGCTCAATATTTAACAATAACAGTGCCCTTTAAGAAAGAGGAGGAGCTATATATTTATCAGAGAGTTCATTTAATTAAATGAATCTAAATTAAATAACAAATAATGTTGCCATGATCGGCGGTGGTATTTCTTATAATCCTAACCCTGATTTAAGGAAGTTTCTTCATAAATAAATTGGATAATTTTCAAATAACAAAGGTAAATTTATCTAAAATATATTTTATTTCATTATGTAATTTATTTATATTAATTTAGGTATATTTTATGGCGATTAATTTGCATCGATACCTGATAAAATAGTTTAAGTAATCAGAAAAGATAATAATGTAATTGAAACATTTAATTAGGTCAAATTAACAGAATTCTAGAGCGGAAGTTATGTGCAAGATGATACTTTCATAACATTCTAAGATGAAAATGATAAAATATTAAACTTCATTAATTTGAATTCTTATAGCATATCTGACAAAATAAGGACCGAAAGATAAAATTACTAATTAAATGTTGTCGCCAATTAATAAAATCCCATGATTGTTATTTAATAAGGCTCATTTTTACAATTCGAACCTGACATAGGTTTTTATAGACTAAACTTTTCAGCAGTCTACAAAAACTCATAAATTTAGGATTTAACAGTAGTCTCAAACGAATTATCAGATCATTCAATTCTTTCTATTGGAGTAAATGTATAGTTTAGAAGCTGTATTCTTGGAGAAATAGTGTCAATAAAAGAAGGGTTCGTTGAGTAATAAAATATTAACTTTTTTTTGAAAATTACTTCTAAAATAAAAGTCTATCTTTTAGAATTTAATCAAATTTAACAAAGTTTTATTATTAAAAAGATGTATTAAGTGCTAAGAAGGAAAATACTCTTTATATGACCCATAATTAAATTTAAATATTACCTGCAAATTGTGTCCTAATCAAGCAAAGAAATGCAATGGAAGTGAGATAATTTTATAAAATGGGTATTGGAGAGAATCCAATTAAACAGATGAGATTTACCCTTGCATTTTGGAAGGATGTACTTATGATCAAGGTAATTTTGATGGATGTAAAGAGGGTTATATCGGAGCATTGTGCAACTCATGCGATCTAAGTGGATAATATTGGCATTAGTAGACTGGTTTTTATTATGGATATGATGGGTAAAAGTGTTCAAAGTGTTCTTATACATCGATATACCTTGTATACTCTATTTTAACCATATTTGGCTACTTTGTTTATATAAAAATTAGTTTAAATCAAATGCTATAAAAGAAAATTCTGCTTCTTAAATTAAGAATATTCAAAAAATTAGAATGGTTGATGACTAGTAAAAGTTGTTTTTCTGGATAAGATACAAGTATTTATATCAAGATAGTATTACATTACTTATAAATTCTTTCGAATATCCCAGAAACTACAACATAAGTATCAACTGAGTTTGTTTCTGTTATTAGTATATTAGGAGATCCATCATTTTTCATAAAGAATAGCTCAGACTGCATTGTGAAAGGGCTGTAAAATTGGCCTATTTGGTTGCATAGAGCATCATCTTGTTTAATTACTCCTATGATTTTGGTGGCGTTACTCTAATTCTATAGCTACACTTAGCAAAAAAATAAGAAGAATAAAAAGATGTATTTAGCAATGACTTTGCTCTATGTCTATTTATACTTTTAACCTTCAATAGCTAAACTACTCATTTCAACCGTTGTGTGCAGAAAAATATCGTCATCTTACTATTTATTAATCGATTACACTTAAGTTTGCTATCAGGGAGAGCATTTAGTACTTGCTTTTACTCTTCTCTTCCCTTTGATTATTGTGTGGTGTGTAGTGATACCTATAATTATTTTAATTAGAATTAAAAAACTCATTATTTAAGACAGATTTGATAGTGTCTATTCAATTCTGTCATATGGTTTCATCTATTAAGGGTATAAGTAACAATACTACTTTTGGGAAATTCTAAAGTTTTACTAAAAGTTATTAATCACATTGATGGTAAGTTTTATAGATGATTAAAAGCTTAAATGTCTTTGGATTATACTTATGCTTGTGTCTTATGCTTTTTTAATTGGAAGATGCTCACCTTTTATGAATTAGTAATATTTTGAATGTGAAAGGTAATTGACTTATAAGCTGATATTTACCTTTATTATTTTCCTCTTTCTGCTTTTGGATAATTCTAACACTTAATATTTGTACTTTTTAGGAGTTTCATTGATCGCTTGTGTAAATGTGTTTGGGTTGTAGGGAGTGCTAAAGATTTTCTTAAATTAAACTGTTATTCATGAAGAGCCTTGCATTGATGACAATGTTTTAGATAAGCTTCTCAGAAGATGTGTATTCTCTTCTAAAATATTGGCTAAGTATTTTTACATAAGAAAAGTTAAATACATTAGAATCCATTAACTATGGTTTAAAATTAAAATTATGATAAAGAGGAAAGACTATAATCTTTAATTCACAAGAATTATTTAGAATAAAATTTCTTAAGCTTAGAGTATTAATATGTATAAATCCAAATACCCATATCAGGGAAACTAATAGACTTTAGTTAGATCTTAAAATAAGCTTTAAGATTCGCAAATATCTTAATCCACCTCTTACATATTTAAGAGCTAACGCAACGAATAAGATAAAGTAAATTAAATTTTTAAAAGTCTCATAAAATTTACAATATTTATTGTGAAATAGATCAATTCTATAAATAGCCCTATTCCTATTTTTTAAGAATATTAAACAATGAAACAAATGAGTCACAAATAGTTGAAAGAACCAAAAAATGAAAGTGACTATGTAAAATTTAAAAATAAATTTATAAAGATAAATAATTTTATTCTTTAATCAATAAATAGTTGAACTCTCCTTCCAATAGTATCTTTGTTTTCCCTGATATAAATACAATTTACTCCAAGAATGACACCATCTAATAAACTTTATAAAGAGATTAATTGGGAAGTCCCTAAACTATTTATTAGGACAATTATTAAAGTTAGCCTTATAGTCCTACTTAATTAAACCATTTAGAATCCGTAAATATCAAAAGTGAAAATAATAGGGAGAAAGTAATTAATTACTAACTAATTTTCATTTTTTTTAAACTTTAATTTTTTATTCTATTTAAAGTTTGTTTCCTTCTAAAATATTCATGGCTCTTATGAAGACCGAAGATAAAATAATGTTTAGGAAAACGACACTAATGATTCGCATCAAATCAATGAAATTGAAGTAAAAAAAAATTTTTTTTAAATTATATTGTTTTTAAATAATTTAAAATTAAAAAAAGGTTGAGATGATTAAAAATCCAGTTGTATCATTAAAAAACTACTAAACCTTAATGGATAAGATAGTTAAGAAAAAATGAAAGAAATTATGATAATTATTTCTATCAATTTAATTTAATTTCAATGTTTATTAATATTTTTTATTTATTTATAATTTTCTATCTTAAATAAAATGAAAACATGCATACAGTCTCCACACTCTTTTTAAATTTATTTTTTACTCAATAAATAATCAACCAGAAAAACATTTAAAATTTTATTTTTTTAAACAATATTTACAATTAACTCAAAATAAATAAGTTAAATCTAAATTTATGATAGATAGGATAGATAGATAGAAAGGAATTCAAAATTAAAGTAGTTAAAGAATATGACTAAACTTATGAATAATTACAATCAAATAAAAACAAAAGTTTATTCCTTTATTTGATTTTTTTATTTAACTGTTAATAAATTTCTATTTTAAAAATACCATTAGATTTCTAATATTTTAAATAGCCTTCAATTTATGAATAAAATAATATACTCTTCTTGCATAATGGGACAAAAATTATAAAGAATTATGTAATGAATTAATTTAATGATATAAATACTACAAAAATATTGAAGATTTAATGAGAAGCTTTAATATGACGAAATTTATTTAAATACATACAATAGAGAAATTATAAATAAATAATTATCTATTCAAATTTGTTTGGAGTGAAATATATTTTTTGAATTTGATTAATATTTAAAGATCAGATAAATATAGGCAGATTATCTTAATTTTAGAGTTACAGTTATGATAGACTTATACTTTTAAATTATTTGAATTTTCCAGCTTGCTTGCTAGTTGTTTGATTTTCAGAAAAAACCTTACAAGCACACCATAAATAAATTTAATGGTTCTAATAATTTTTGATCAAAAATGAATATACTAGTATTACAATTGAAAACTTATTAAAATTCTTTATAAGAGTAAACTTTTTCTTACTTTTATCAATGTGTGGATATTATTGTGATTAATTTTATAGCAAAAGAATCTATTTATAGTCATATCTGTTATAAGATTTTAAACATAAATCTTGCTTATATTAAGCGGGAAGAGAGTCTTGAAAATTTATTAATAATTTCCCAATTTAAAAAAAATTAATTAAGATTCTTTTTTTATTTATGTTAATTTTCTTGAAAATCAAAATTGATAAAACGCCTCCTTCCATTCAATAATTAACTGAAATTAGAATTTGAAGAATAAAAGCAATCAAACCTCTACATTTTTCTAATTTTAGGTCTTTCATCTTATATATCTATCAATAGCTTTTGAATTTTAGAGCTGCAAAAATATGCAATATATATATCTACTTATTCTTTGTGACGTTTTCTCTAATTAATAAATTCTTAACTGAAAATTTGAGTTAGTTATTTTTTTATAATCTAATATTTGTAAACAATAGTAAATGGAACTGAAAGAAGCTTTTTGGGATAGCAAACCCAGTATTTATTTTAATAAGATAAAAATCTATTTAAAAATAATGATACGACCATGAATTTTAGGTTATTAAATTACTTGATTATTTGTAAAATCAGTAAATAAAATAAAAAGTCTAACATAAGTAAAAAAAATAAACATATAACTTTGAATTGCCCCACGCACTATAATATTAAATCATCTAGTTTTTCAAAAAATAGAAATTACGTTGTAAAACATTTAATAAGAATTTTATATTAATTAGAAACCCAAAGGTGTAAATCAATGTTTTCCTTTAGTTTTTCATAAATAGTTAGTTAAGTTTCTTAATAAAAGATTTTTGTTTGGGTGTAATCTATTGTCTAATTATATTTTCAGTGTTGTAAAAATAAAAATATCTCAAAAAACTTAAATTTTTTCTTAACTGCAATTAAATTTTTAGTTGAACCTACATTTTTATGTAACAAATAAATAATTTTTTGAAAAAATAACTGCATTATTTGTTCTATCTTTATCTAATTATTTATTTGCTTTTAAAATTTAAGGAAAATTGTTAGCATTATACCTTTCTTTTTTATTTTTGAATATCTTGTAATATTTTTAGTATTCTTCTTTTCTATAAATATTGAGCTTAAAAAAGAAGCTGCTTGACAATCATTGATTTCATTGTAGATAATTCTGGTAAAATTTTACCTAAAGGATAAAGTAATCAAGTCTAAAAGAGTATATGGGATATTTATTTTTATTAAAATATCTTAAATTACAAAATCAGGTTTATAATTAGGGTATCTAATGATGATGAAAATTTCACTAGATTGCATTCTAGTCTTCATACATTTAATCTTTTCTAAGAATTTCATTAATCAATTATTTATAAATTGAAATAAATATATAATACATTAGATCTTTATCATTTTATATTATGTAATCTAAATATTTTTCTTACCTTTAGATCTAAAAATGATCTTAGGGAATCTAAGAATTAAATTCTGAACCTATTAAGAGATAAGCTAACTGAGTAAAGAGTTCAAATAAAATAAATATAAACTCAAAAAAACAGTGTTTATGAAAAGGTAGAATTTATTTCTGAATAAGAATAACATGAAATTATTTGCAAAATGCTTTATATCAGGATGTTTGATATGCTTAAAGATAATTAGTAATTCAACCCTAAGTAAATCTTTACATTCTAATTTTAACACAGATTAATAGTTATGTCATATAGTTAGACTGTCTATTAGTCTCTACAAAATCTTTAAATAAATTATATAAATTTAATTCCTTTATGTATACATGATATTATATAGTATTAAGGTAATAAATTCTATGTAAATATCTTTAATAAAAATGGTTTTTTAATTTTTTACTGGTTTATTTACAAAAATAATGAAGTTAGTTAAGAAGATATACTTATTATTTCAAGGAATGAATAGGAAAATATATGGATATCTAAACGATGATTTTCATCAAATAGATTGAAATTTATGGATATTCCAATAGTTATTTCTATCACATAAATTGAGTTTATGGATAAAAATATGAAAATGATCTCAAGCGACTTATTCACGTGAAATAATTAAAGAAATTTTCTATAAATGTAATTTTTACTCATGTGAAATATTTAATTAACCAATCATCTAAGCCACAGAGGTAAAGAGGTAAGTATTTATTTACTTTTTCAATTATATTCCTTTACTTATTCATATAAATTATATTTGAATAAAATTATTCCATTCAACTAATGAGGATAAAAAGATTATTTATTGTTTTAGGTTCAAATATGCAATTTAATTAAATAATTTAAAGAGCAGCTAGCTATTTATTAATTTCTATTTATCATAAATAATTGAGAAAGGGTTTATTTAATTGATTGGATGAAATGATGAAAGATTATAAACATCAAATATATAAAAATATAAAACTATTTAGATTAGTGAAAGTAATGAATTGAATAGAATAGAATAAGTTTAGTTAGGGTGGTAATTATATATTATTTACTTATTTATTTATTATTTGTTTGGATTTTAATTGAAATAGTTAGGTAGTTAGTTAGTTAGTATTCTTAAGCTATTTACTCTTTATTTATCATTTTGATTAGTAATTAGGTATTATTTCATTCATCTATCCATCTATAATATCTCAGATATGGAGGTATTCAGCAATGATGAAGAGTCTTCCGAAGAAAGAATAGGCAATCTTGAACATAGCAGAAATCATTTTTGTTTAGGATTTATTTTAATTATTTATTTATATTTTTTAATTTTACTCTTTTATATTATCTTATTAATTGTTTTTATGTTAATTTATTATAAACTTTGATCTTCACTGATTTCTCCTATTTATTATAATAATGTCTAATTCAACTAACTGACAAATTGATTGAAAAAGATATCTTATGAGGTTACGATAAATTGCAAATCATCTCAACTTATTAAATTCCGGCTTCAGTGCTTTGTCTATTTTTAGAAAATTATTAAATAGCATTCTTGTTGGGTGGGGTGAATCTATTATTTTTTTTCTTTAATTTTCAGTTATCTAAAATTTCATGCAATTGAACTGAAAAAATACCTAGACTTATTACTTATTTCGACAATTATCAATCAGCTGTTTAATTAAGAAGTGTTTCTTTCTTTCGTTTTCATAGCTAGTAAGTTAATCAATCAGCTATGTTGATTTTTATTCAAGAGTGTTTAATGTATAGAAAAAAGTATAATTCGACTGCCTAAATGAGTTAAATTAACGATAAATAACTGAAACGTTAAATTAAAATATTATTTTGCCTAAATTGAGTGTTTTTCTTTGAGTGAAAATGGCATATATTAAATTAGTGTTTAAAGTACAGAATTCTATCTTTGTCAAAGTTTTTAATATTTATATTTCAAAGATCAATCACAATTTCCCTCCCTATATAATTTACTTATAAATTTTCAAACCTTTATCCCAATTGATTGGAAAGAATCACCTTTTAATTATATTTATGAGTCAATTTGAAGAAAATGAATAGGAATTCATTGAAACCTAAGAGCATATAAAACGGTTAATGAAAAGCCAAAATTAAAGTAAATTGATTTTTTTAAAGCGTAGAAGAGACTAGAAAAAGACAATTTATAAGTTATATCATTGTGTTATTTCCATTTTTATTAAAATAAGGGAATGCTGCTTAATAAATATAGACTGAAATGAAATAGCTTAAGTTTAGTTTAGCAAGTAATAAGAATAGGATTAAATTCAAAATCAAATTGTAGATACTTAGGATAATTTTATTCTTTATTATAAAGGTATGGAGTAGGAATCTATTAGTATGAAAAAATACTTAACAAAGGTAGGAAAGAAATAATTTTGTAAATGCTTTTTCTCATTTGATTTATCATAAATAGGTCAGATAATATTAAAAGGATTATGCCGATTTGATGTAGTAAATTAAGCAAAGTGATATTTAAATTGCTCAGGAAGCTCTCTTTGGAAAGCAATATGATGCATTTGTAAATTTTACTTTATTTATTTAGATTCTATATAATAATTCTATCTTAAAAAAAACATTCTAAATTGCATAAAACTAATTTTGATTGATGCCCTAACTGATAACTTTCTACTTCTTAATTATTATTTTAACTAACACTCACTAGAATCTAATAATTTATTTACTTGTTTGCTTGCTTGCTTGTTATCAACTCATCATACTAAGCAAACAAACATGATTGTTTAATTTTCTTATCAACTTTATGATAATTTAAAGTGAAATGACTAATGTAATTAAATAATTACTATTCTAAATAATTAGAAATTTTATGATTACACATTCAGCAATTTAATTTAATCAATTTGATTATAGTTTTTCTTATTGAAATACACCATTATCTATTTAAGATGAATTCATAATTAACTTTTTTGTTATTATTTTAGAAATTGCAAGAGTAATAAAAGTATAATTTCAGTGCTCATGATGATAATGAAATATATGTAAGTAATTTACGTTCAAACAATAGGCTAATAGGAGCTAAGCAAGACATGTATAAGATGGAATAACATGCAAATTCAATATAAACAAATATTCATGCCCAGAATTAAGTTCTTAGTAAAGCTATATCAAGAGTAGAAAATAATTAAAAAGATTTTGATGAAGCTGAAAGAGATATTTAGAGTATGCAAAGAAGAATTGATTTAAATAAATGTCTCCTTTACTCTCTATTTGCTTTTATCATTGCAGGATTTTTATTTATTATAATTTATAAAGTATTTCTATGAAGTTTTTGTTTTATTTGATAAATAACATTAAAAAGTAAGTTAATAATTGTTAAATTTTGAAAATAAATGATAAAATATTTATATAGATTCGTCTTTAATCAGAAACCATTTAAATATCTAATAAATGTAAAAATAAACTATTAAAACTATAAATTAAATAATTATTTTTAAAAGGTGAGTTGATTAGATTAAAATACTCCTTCCTGGTTTTCTTATTTTAGTATTATGAATAATTTATCTTTTTTAAATAATTGCTTACTGTAACAATAGAAACTTTTTTCAACTAACTGATTAAGATAGATTTATAATTTCATAATTAATATTAATAGATAATAAGCTTAGAACTATTTGAATTTTTTATTAAATACTCATTTTTTTATAGCTTTTTAGATTTAAATGAGTTATAATAATTATTATAAACATTAATAATGTTAATGCCTTTTCCTCATCAATATTAAAAAATTTTCTTTCTTTTTAGGTTTGATTATACAATAATCTACATCATAAATTGAATTTTCATAACCAATTCAACAGAATTTCTTTAGAATGTATTACCATAATAATTCATCAGAAAACAATTTTAAATTTCCATTATCTTCTACTTAGAGTTGACTGTATTTCAAGAGAGGCCTTGAACTGCATACACTCGTTCTTACTTTTTAAAACACAATTTAACTCGTAGTGATATTAACTATTATACCAAAAAACTTAAAGAATGAAATTAATATAAAAGATTAGCTTCAAATAATTATCTTACTATATTTAATTGGAAGTATGTGTATATTTTTAAAAATATTCTATTAACTTTTACAAAGTATTGATTTCGTTAAATTATTGTAAATATTTTCCTGAGCTTACTTATTTAATGCAGTCTATAAATGTATTTTATCCTTTATGCATCAAAAGAGATTCTTGATAAACAAAGAGATAGTATAAGTATGAAATAAAAATTATTAGGTAGGTAATAGATAGATATAATATTTAATGTTGTGAATATTATATTAGAACTTTATTTTTGTTCTCTAATAATTAAATAAGATGGATTAATTAATGAATTAATATTCTTTAATAATTTGATTGTATTTAATTTATTATATTTAGATATAATTTCAGTAAAAATATTGAATAGTTAATAGTTAATATTTTGTTAATAATATTATACAACTGAAATAAATGAATATGAATGAGAAGTATGATAATTGTTTACAATTGATTTATTGATTTATTTATTAATTTCTCTATTGAAATTTATTAGTTGGTTTGTTTTGTTGGTTAGTTTATTTTTACAATATACTATTTGTATGAACATTCTTCATTTTTATATTTTATTTTTTTATTAAATGTTTAAGGTCAAATAGAAAGTTCTAAGGTTTTATTTTTTTTAAAGTAACCTTGTAAATCTAATTTAAATTTCTTCCTACTCTCTTCAGAAAATAAGTTTCTATATAAAATATTTAGAATTATTTTTAAATTAAAAGAATTTTAATTGAGGTAGTTACCCTTCAAGATCGAGACTAAAGTATTTTAATTTTTTAAGTATTTCTCCCATGTTAATAATAGAATCCAAAGTCTTATCAGTGAGTTGATTGCTTAATTAGGACATAATAAATTAATATAAATTTTAACTTTACTCATATAATTATATATTACCTTCTTGCACTGTAAAACATAGTGTGTAAATTTTTACCCTACAGTAATTATTTCCAAATCTACAAATGGCTTCCACCTGAAATAACAGAGTCACTTAAGTTAAGATTAAATTCTTCTAAATATTTTGCATATTACAAACCAGAAGCTATGAAGAGTGCAGATTTTTCATCAAGTTTATTACTATTTTAAGAAGTGTTTATTAAGAATAGGATTATTTTAAACAATATTACTTTTATAAATTTAATGAAACTATTCTTAGGGTTGGAATACTCATTATTCTTCCAATATAAATCATATCTTCAGATCCCAGCCCGCAGCTTTCTAGCTGTAATCTAATCTTATTAATCTTTTTTTTGTTTGTCAATCCCTTTTCTATTTCAGATAATCCTAAAGAACTAACACTATTACTAATTATTAAAACAATTATTAGTAAAAGCTACCATTTTCATAATTTATTTACTTTGTCAGATTTAACTGCAATGATTCTAAACTCTCTAAAGATTAGATTGCTTTTCCAAGTTACTCAAAACCAGGACCATCAATTTGATTCCTAAGAAAAATAATGGTCAATTTTAGTTTAATTTAATAGTTAAATAATTTAATTACCCCCAAATGAATAAATTAAAGTGTTTCAAATTAACTAAATTTGCAAGGCATATTGAGAATTCCTTTAAGCCTCTTGTTTAAATTGAGTTTCTATTTCATATTAAATAAATTTCTTATCATTTTTGTTTTGTTTTAAAAGTAAAAATTACACTGAGACTACAACAGTAAGTTCCCTAAGTTAAGTTGCATTTTCTAGTAAATTACCAACTTAAATAAACCCTTAATCTGCAAAGTATTAATTTTAACTTAAATTTAAGTGGAATTATTAGAGCTATTTTAAAGTGTTAAAAGCATCTTTCAGCTATTTAACTCCCTTATAAGTAATACTATTATTTTAAAGCTTGAGCTCAAGTCTTTTTAGTTGACTGCAGCTAATTAAGACATTGCACAAAGTTTCTACACATTCAAGTTCAAGTGAGTTTTAACTTAAATCGAGCATTAATTCAGTTAACTAAGTAAGTTTTGTTAAATGTTATAACCCTTAAATTGCACCACTTGAGCAAATAGCATTACTAATTTTAAGAAAATAATTGCTTATATTTGATTTCTACCATATCAATATTCTTACCTTGAGAGATTAAGCCTTAGTATTTTTAATTTTGTGCATGCAGATATTCCTTATAGTAAATAAGCACATCCTTGCTCTCCTAAATTAGATCTATTAAATAATTAAAATTTACATAAAATTCCTATAAATGATGATCTCAATAATTTACTTGAATAAATATAATTCTACAATCAACAAGCGCTCACTTTCTTTTGAAATTGCCTCTCCTAATATTTTAGCTTATTCGATTGAGAGAAGGGTTCTATAAGATTTAAAATTAAACAAATAAATATAACGATAGATTAGATTAAATGAGGTTTTACTAATCTAAAGAAAGGAAGAGCTTTTTAAGCATATATCTCTTAATTGTATCCTTTAATTTTGTAAAGAGCTCAGTAAGCTATCTAGGCTAAACGCTATTTATTTATTTTATTGAAATATTAATACTTTAAATTTAATTAACTTTTAATATTTATTACTTATCAAGTTCAATACGGAATGAAGAAGGATCATTTTATACTGCATCTTCTAGCATTTCCATCATATTGTGTTTATCCATAACTTCTTCCAAAACACTTGAAGAAAGTCTTTCAAGCTATTACTATCTATTGGTAGGCTGTAATTATAAAATGAGTAATATTAGAATACTATTGAAATATTTTATGAGTTAATTGATTAATTACTATAAAAAGTTTATTCTCTTCAAAGACTTATTAGTAAAGTTCTTAAAAGGTAACTCTATCACTTTAATTATATACAAGCATTTGCTTAAGAATTTTATTCAATCCAATTATTAATTTATATCTCTTTTTTGCCTAACGTCTCAGCTCATTTACTTCAGCCATATACTTTTCTTTATCATCTCTTACTTTCTTGTATTTATCTACTAGCTGGAATGTTAGGTATTCTAAAAATACAAGCCCTAGTGAGAATACATCACTTTTGAAAGGGTTGTATTGGGTAGCAGTATTGTATATTCCATTATATACTTCTGGAGACATATAAACATCAGTACCTGCTACAGTTCTAGTGCGTGTATATTAATTTGTAGATTCAAGACCAACACCACTTCCTACATCACAAACTTTATAAACAATTTTTTGATCTTCATCCTCTGTAATAAGAATATTTGAAGGTTTAATATCTCTATGAGCAATATTATTCTTTTATAAATGATAGTGTACATCTATCATGCTCTTCATAAAATGAACAACTTCAGCTTCATTAAAATATGATCCTTCCATCTTTTAAATAATTGTAAAAAATAATTACCATAATTTTTAATAAATTAATCCCCTTTGTATTAATCAATTCTTTAGCTACAGTAAAAGGCCAAACATTTTAATAATAATGGGAAAACACTGAATTTACATCCTAGAAATCCTAGGGTCCTCATTAAATGTTTGAATTATAATTTAAATAAAAATTGATGTTTATCTTAAAAATAAATTATTTATATTTTCTTAATTAACAGTAAGTATTGTTTGTTTGTATTATAATAGTGAAGAGTATTTTTAATTATTCGAAATTATTGGGTGGAATATTAAATTTAGCAAATCTCTATACCAGTCAGTAGACTATTTGCAATCCTTTTTATAAACTGATATAATATTACTTATTTAATTTTTAAAAATTTTAAAAATTCTAGAGCGTTTATATTTAAAAAGGATCATTAAGGGATTAGTTATAATAAAATATTATGTGATATAATGAAAAAATAGTAAATAGGAATGTTAATTTTTAGGTAGAATAAGGATTTCAAATCTTATCAAAAATTCTGATTATTTTATTTATCTTTGTTTAGAAAAAAATATAATTTCAAATAAAGCAATAGAAAAATTGGATTTCTATTGAAAAATCATTTCGAATAAGATTAAATGTATCTAATCTTTTCAATTATCTTAATTGGCTCATGTTTAAATCCATTAAAATTCTCATTTTTAACAATATTTAAATTTGTATTAACTTTATTGGACTGCAACTAATAATCTTGATTAAAATACTAAAAATGAATTTAAAAAATGTAATAAAATGGGTACTTCTGTTTAAGCCTATATTTTCGCCGACATTTCAGCACCTTTAGATGCTATACTCTCTTCTTATAGCTTTTTATTTTGATTTTAGCGCTGTTACATATACCTTCTAAGGTCTTGTTTTCCTCTTTCCATTACAATATTACCAATAAGTAGCTAATTATCATAAGTTTCCTTTAGAATAAAATATCCATAGTATTTTATCATATTTTCATGAGGATAAGCTTTTGTTCTTTCTAATATATTACATTCATTAATAAACTACTCGTATGTAAAGTCTTTTTCACTTATTCTCACCTACTTCAAACACTCCGTTACGGAGTCATTATGGCGGTTTCTTGCTTCAAATACGTAGCTATTACTTTTTGCAAAACATTTTTCTAAAGAGTATGTTTCATAAAGGACTTCATCTCCTTCATAAAACTGGCTTGTCTATTGCTTCATTGTTTAAGCTGTTGAGTGTGAATTGCTACTGCTTCTTTTATCCCTTATTTCTTATTATTGATCTGCTTGGGGCAGATGTTTAACGTTTTAGATTTGGCTATAGTTGATTATCTAATTTATTTGATTATTATTAATATTAATGTAGTTATTAGGAGTGATATTTATATTCTCGCTACTATGACCCTTTCCTTTTCTTATTGTGATATCTTCGCTTATGAGTGAATTAGCAATATTAAATTGACTAAGATATTCCTTTGATTAATTATCACAGAATTCCTTTTACTCTTCCTTTTATTCACTCAATTCTAATTTATTTAAAACTATTGTAATTAAATAATTTATTATAAACAAATATCATTAATTATTTACTTTAATCTTTCCACCTATCTTGAACATATTACTAATAAGTATAGTTTTTACA
Source organism: Tetrahymena borealis (assembly GCA_000260095.1). Lineage (NCBI taxonomy): Eukaryota > Ciliophora > Oligohymenophorea > Hymenostomatida > Tetrahymenidae > Tetrahymena > Tetrahymena borealis. The sequence goes on along the minus strand of JH651236.1, from coordinate 527,592 downwards.
TTCCCTTTGGTAATTTATGTTATCTTTACAATCTATCTTCACTTCTTCCTCTTCACCCTCTTATTCATCTCTAACCAATTACTTAATAAAGTTTTTATGTCTTTGGTTTTTCATTTCATGTGATCCATCCTCTGAACTTTACATTTCTTATATTGGCTAAAGCATTTCAAACTATTAAAATTTAATATTATTAAATAATACCAAAGTTTATTACTAATTTGACACTTTTTACTGTTTTTTTTATTATTTTTATTTCTATTATTAAATTGTAGTGATATTTTATTGGTCTTCGATTTTTAATTATTTTACTTATTCTTTATCATTCTATACACATTTTTAGTATTATTATCTTTATTATTATTGCAATTATTGTTGTTGTTGTTGTTGTTGTTATTGTTGAGGTTGAGGTTGGTATTTTTCTTCTTGTTGTTATAATTGCAATTGTTATTATTACTATTACTATTATTATGACTATTGTTATTATTACTATTGCTATTATAGTTGTTATTTTTATTATTATTGTTGATGTTATTATTATATTTGTTGTTGTTGCTGTTAGTTTTGCTGTAATTTTTATTATTAATTTTAATGTTAAGATTTTTATTAGAAAAATGATGGTTATTTTTGAGGGATTTATTTTTACAGATTTAAATGTGGAATTTAATTTGGAGATTCAGGAATTTTATAAGGAGATAGTAATGGTGAAGATGTATAAATAAACGATGATTTTTAAGATTATGATTATGGAGAAATTTAAGGAATTTCATGATCTTATTCTTTTAAAATTAATTTCCTCTTTTTGTTATTACTTACTAAGTTCTTCTTATCAAATTTTAAATCTTGAGCTATTTATTCTTTTGCTTCTACATTAGTTTTGATTTTAGAATCTATTGAAAACAACCCCACACTTTATGATACTTATAGAGGTCTTTATTTTGTAAATTCTTATGCTTTCAATTAGCGAATCATAATTTATGGTAACTCAGTAGATTAGCTAATGGTAAAAATAAATTTTTTACTACTTGGTACCCATGAGCATCTTCTAAAATGTCCTGGTTTTTCAATGACAGAGATCATTTACGAAAAGATTAATCAAATAATAAAACTGATAGCGATGATATTTTTAACGGTTAATTTAAGTAGATTTTAAAAAATAAGGTATTATCTCCTTTATTTGTAATTAGATTATTTTTTCAGTCTTTTGATTTTGTTATTTATTATGTTTTATTAATAAATAGCGATACTAGGAAATTGATTAAGTAGCCACGACAATAAAAAATATAAATTCATTTTTCTATATCCGTTTATAGGCTTATTCATCAGAATTAATTAAGAGTAAATATTAATCCTTAATATTGATGATAGATAAAAAATAACCACTCACTCGGTATCTATTTTAATAAGAATCTTAATATTGCAAGCCATCCACTTGTATATTTAAGTTTCTCTCATAAATAATAGCTGGCCTTAAAGAATTAATGAGTATTAATTTCTAAAATTTTTTGATTTACTGGTTGTTCAAAAAAAAAGAGTTAATTATTGATGGAATATAATTAATAGAATGTTTAAAAAAATTATATAGTAGATGATTTAAACGCATTAATCAGATATTAACAGAAGATCTCCTCTTGAATCAATAACTTTTCTTTATATAAAAAAGAGATTTTATTGGAAAATAATGACTATTCTTAAAGAATATTTAATTCTCATGATAGCTTATTAGTAGATTATTTTAAATGTTTTATTTATTTTATTGATATTAATACATTTCTAACCTATTTAACGATTTTATATATGCCACTAGAACGATCCCTTGAAAGAAGAATTAAATATTTAGATAATTGTGTCTATTTTTTTCAATCTATTACATTACACACCTTACTAAAACGATAAACAATTCTTTTTTTAGAAATGAGTCCATTAAAACACTATCTATTTTTTTCTTTCTAGAAGCTTTATTGCCAACGAAGATTTTAAAATTTATTATAATTCTTTTATGTTGATAATAGTTGTTGAGGCTAGTTTATTTTATAAATTTAAAATATTATTAATTTTGAGAATTATACTTCTTGATTTAAATAAGAAAAAAGTGGTATTCAAGCATTTACAATTTACTTAAATTAATATTCTAAAAAATTATCGATTGATCTCATTTGATTTTTTTCGTTAATTTATTGCTTTTATTAAAAATTAATTTGTTGAAGATGTTAATAGACTAAGAATAATCTTTTTAGAATAGAATATTATAGTTTTGAAATTAGTTATAAAATTTCGAAGATGATGATACATCCTGTATGTAAAATATGATTAAATAATTAGAAATAGTAAACATAAACAACTTAAACTTATTAGATATATTTTTGAGGGTAAATAAATTTATAATAGCTATTAGAAGATAAATAAATTCAAAAGATGATACATACTGTATAAACTGTATCTAAAATGTGATTAAACAATTAGAAATAGTAAACATAAACAACTTAAACGTATTAGATATGTTTTTGAGGGAAAATAAATTTATGATAGCCAATAGAATATAAATAAATTAAAAAGATGATACATACTGTATGTAAAATATGATTAAATAATTAGAAATAAAGAGTAAACATAAAGAACTTAAACTTATTAGTTATATAAAATAAATTTATGATAGCCAATAGAAGATAAATAAATTCAAATTATTAGAATAATCTTTGAAGTTGTTAATTCATTATTAGTAAGTAAGCAAGTAATATTTTAATTTTCGTATATATATAAATAAGTACAATAATTAAAAATTTTAATATAGAGTAGTAATTGTAGTAATAATTTCAGTTGTATATCCTTAATATAGAGTAAATTTTAGTTTTTATCTTTCAGTAATTTATTATTGATTTCACAATTAAAATCTTTTCATTCTAGATATATTTCATATCATTCTAGTTTCTAATTCAATAAGATGATGTATCATCCTCTGCACATGTGATCCACATAGGAGAAAATTATTTTTAGAAATAGAAATTATTTTCTTTGGCGTGAGTTTAACATTCTTCTGAACACTAGAAGAAACTATCAGGGAGGATATCACTTGACTTTGCTGATTCAAAAAATATCCACCAATGAGTACATGATAACTATGCAGTAGGAGATGTCTCGCTATAACATTAAACTGTATTATTAGCGGTATTTTAACAGTTATCACGGTCTTGAGGATCATCAAGATCACATGTCTATAACATTATTCTTTCAATACACTTTTACCAATTCTAAATTGTTGGCTTAGATGATCCTAATATCTTAGACCTATTATCGATAACATAAACAATAGAGAATAAGCTCACTACTGCTAATGCTGTGAAAATTTTGAGATTCATTTGCATGGTAGAGTAAAAGAAGTTAGTTGTTGGGATTTATTTCTTGTTTTTTGATATTAATTAATTTTTGATAATAATTCTTTATAAGAAATACTGAGGTTTAATAATAATTTAAAGAATATTTGAAAATGGAATTCTAGATTATTTCTATTCCTCTCAAAATGTATAAACGCTTTCTCTCCTTCTTGTTTTTTTATGTAGAAATTAATTTAGATTGCATGTATTCAACCGAAATCTTTTGAAAATATTTCCTTATCTATTCCTTTTACATCTATTTATGCTGAAATTTTTATTATTACTAACGTGTAGCAGAAACCATTTAAAAATTCTTTTATAAGTAGCAGTTATTTCAAAACTTTTAAATGGAACGAAACTTTTGTTTGGCATTATTTGTAAATACAAAAACCAAATAACTTATTGACTTAAAATTAATTTTTCAAGTGGCTGTTATAATTCTTTTCAAATGTTAAATCGATAATAATATGAAATAAAGGAAATTGACTTTTTCAAATACTAAATAATAAAAAGAAAAATGAAGTAATCCATTTTTTGAATCAATTTCTTTCTAATTGATTGATATGTATTACATATAAGATATTATTGGTTTTTGATGAGCAAAATAAATTAATTAGAAGTTAAGCAAAGTAAGAAGGTTAATGATAGATTTGTTGATCCCCTACCTTTAAGCTTAAGATGAGTATCTTCTTTAATTCAATTTTATTAAATTACATATTATAACATACAATAGTAATCAAGTTTTGTATTTTAGGTGGAATGTAAATGGAAATTAATCTTACATGTTTTTAGAAATGATAGAGATATAGAAAAAAGATAATCTTCAAATGAAAAATTAGTAATATAGTAAGTTAGTTAGTTAGTTAATCAGGTTAAACCACTTGAATGTTGAAAAGATTAAAAAATCAATTAGTTAAATAAAAAATGAATCTACATAATTAGATATAAAAGATTATTGCATGATAGTAAGAAATGTTTAAAATTTTAATGTTTAATGTTGAGATATTGTTATTATTATTATTATTTTGTTAGAGAGAAAAGGGATTTTCTTTTGTGTTTTTTTTTTAGTTTATCAAATTTAGAGTAATAAAAAGCTTAATTACTACTAGAATTTCTTTTTGAATATTTATTATTATTATTCAATTTGGAGTAGAATCAGGTAAGGAACAAGTTATCCACATAGGCGAGAAATATTACTAGAAATAGAAATTGTTTTCTTTTGCATAAACTAGACAATCTTATGAGCACTCATAAAAGCTATCAGGAAGGATATCAGTTGATTAGGCGGTCTCAAAATAAATCCACCAATGGATGCAAGATTGAGATGCTTCGGGAGAGGATTCACTATAACATTTTGCAGTTGTATTAGCGGCATTATAACAATCAGCACGATCAAGAGGGTCATCCAAATCGCATGTTGATATCATAGTTCTTTCAATGCATTTCTACCAATCCATGATAGAAGGAGTTTCTGACTTTAAATTGAATGATTTATTTGCTAATAAGTACATCGAGGTAAATAGTAAAGTAGCTAGCAGAGAAGTTGCTAAGATTTTTAGCTTCGTCATTTATTCTAGTATTTGGTAGAGGGTGAAATAATTATTATCTTTCCTTTTAAATTTTTGCTCTGTTTGATTTTATGTTATTTTTTTATTTATATTTTGCCTATTGATAATATTAAGAAGTTTTAAAGAGGTATAACAGTAAGGGTAAATACTGAGTGACAAAAGACTCATTATTATAACAAATACATAATATTTTTCCTTTAATGATTTTAAATCACAAAAAAGCAAAGCAAAGCAAAACAAACGTATTTTCAAAATAAGTTTCTGAATATAATTAAATATAAATAAACCAGTATTTTATTCGAGTAGGGTTTAAAACGATATTGAACTAGCTGTTTCTTTTTTGTTCAAATAAGTAAGTAAAGTGAGGATTTCCTTCCTTCTTTCTTTGATTTTACCTGTTAATTATCTTAATATTATTCTAATTATTTCTTAGAAATTTAAATCAATATTCTTAATGTTTAAAACATTAATTTATCTAATGATGATCATCCTCTATAAATTAATAGGTATATAGGTTAAAAATTAATTTTTTAAAATAATTACTTTTCTTAAAAAAATAATTAATAAATTAAAAATAAATAAATAATTCTTTAATTTTCATTATCTCTTTAGAACCTATTTATTTATGATTATCATTTTATCAATTAGTATGGATTTTCTATAACCATCCACAAATTTTACTTATATGAATGATGATTATTCTAAGCAAAGTTGGAATTAAGGCTATAATAAATCAGATTATATTATTTGATAATTATTTATTTTTAATAGCTTTGGTCAAATCCTCACTCATCTAATTAGAATAACCAAAGGAATCTAAAGGGAACACATAATTATAGTTAGTAATACAAAGTGATTTTATAAGTAATTCTCTTAAATATTGATAGATTAGAATATAATAGAAAATATAAACGAATTAGAAAATGATTCGGGAGATAAAAGACTAGCAATATAAATAATAGGAAGGAATTGATATCATTTAATATGTAGAAAAGTATACTGAAATTTAAGGTAGTAATAGTACCATTTTTGAGGTTGTAATTTCTGATTTTTCACAATTAATAAAGAATAAAATGGATAAATAATTCTTCAATTAGCTAAAATCACAAGAATTCTTGAATGTGCAATCTCCTTACTCGTCAAATAATCTATCGTATCAAAAAAATAACAATAATTGCAACACTTTCATATTGAAAGAGATGTGTCAAAGTTAAGGAGAATAGGGAGCGGACTAAATTAAATAGGAAATAGATATGGTGAAGAAAATCAGATCTATGGATCATCGAATAAAAGGTTTAGTTTACTTAATCAATTATGCAATTTATGAGACTGATAACAATCTAAGAGTTGCATATATTTTAATGGAGAGAGGTGAAATGAACCTTTCTAAATTTATGAAGTGTCGTATTTAGTAAAATTAACCACTCCAATATAAAGAATATTTAAGTATAGTAAATTAGACAATAAATGCCCTCGCTGATATGCAAAGTGAAAAGATTGCACACAATGATATAAAACCTGCTAATATTTTAGTATTTAGAAAACCTTTATAATAGACATCTGAATAAAATAGCTCAGCAAAAGATTAAGCCCTTTCATAATAAAATTAGTCGAAATAACAAGAGTAGATTAGATATAATAAGAAGCTAGTATTACCAAGTAATCACTAGATTTAAAGTGTATTAGAATAAAATGTAACTAATTCGCCAATAAAATAATCTAAGATGCTAATGTCTAAGTCTGTCAAGAATATACCTACAAAATTTGTTTTTAATGACTTAGATAAAAATTAAAGTTTCTAGAACGAAGACCCAGAAAATTAGCATGATAGTTAATCATAAAATATAGGTTATGAGATCGAAGTTAAATTTTGCGATATTGGAAGCAGTTAAGCAAATCAAAGTACATTAAAGAATACAAAAAAGCCAGGAACTGATACCTATCTCGCTCCTGAAACATTTACTCGTGTAGGAATTCATTTATACAAGTATGATGTATTTAGTTTAGGATTGTGTTTTATCAATATGGTATTGGATAAAACTAGCAATTTCTATATTTATATGAAAAAGCCTTGGATAGACTTGATGCCCATAAAAGATTGGCTAGGGATCTTAGAGGATGTCTTAGAAGAATGGATTAGAATTTTATCCCTCAGAATGAAATCAGAAGAAACCAAAAAACTATTAACTCTTATGCTTAAAATTGATAGAAATGAAAGACCTGACTTTTTAGAGTTAAGATAATTATATCAAGATTTATTTGACACCACTAAGAAGAAAGAAGAAGCTAGTCCAAACAGCTAAGTGTCTCCTACTAATAACATTGAAAATTTTATAGAAAACAATTTAGAAATAACCAAAAGTAAGTATTTTATTTTTCAATCTACATTTCCTTTCTAAACAGATTTTAACATTTTTCATTGTTTAAATTAAAGCTGATGATTCAAAAGAGGAAAAAAAGAAGACAATAACTAAAAATATAAAAGGAGTAGAAAAACAGCCTTAAAGAAGATTGAAAATCTATGAAAATAAAAATAAAGCTATGGTCTAATTAGGAAATTAAAATATTTCAGATACTGATTCTCCCGTTTTCGATAAATAAGTAAAATAAAGTTAATAGTAGTAGTAGTAGTTCGCTTTTTTCGATAAATAGGAATCTCAGTCTTAAAGTAGTTCAATACCAATACTGTAAGGCTTATAATCACAAGAATCTCAAATGGCTGCAAGCTAGTCACCTAATGAACATAATGATGAGTGGGAAGAGTCACCTATTTAATAGGACGAAGCCAATGAGAATTCTAAGTACTCCCAATTTACTGGAATGAACTCTTCTAAGAGGCAATTGAAGAATAATAAGGGATAAATAATTTCACAACAGTCTAATAAAAAAGTAAATGTAAAGCAATAGGAAATTAACTTAATGCTATCAGTAAACTCTTTTAATTCTTCTTAATTAAATTTTTAAGGGCTAAATTCCAGTTCAACAACTAATTTTTAATCTCAAAACATTGATCCTTTGATAGTAAATAGAAAAAAATCAAGCTCTCAAACAGATACAAAGAAAGTGAACCTAAATCCTTCAATGAACATAGCTGAATCGATTGTTTACAATAATGATCAAATTTAATAATCAATATCAAACAGATTCTAAAATTAAGCTAGTATGAAATAATCTAATATGAGATATTCTACTTTAGATATATCTTTATCTAATTTTTAATCAAGTCTAAACTACTCATAGGCCTAATAGCTATAATCTTATATTGAAAAGAAGTAATCTTTATACTAAAATCAAATCCCAGACACAAGGCTAACAGTTGCATAAACAACTAGGAATTCATAGCCAATAATAGGGTAGAAAAAAGATATAGCTCCCACTTTATCAACCAGAGTGTTTAATAATAATCTTAGTACAAGAATGTTTAAGTAAATAGGTTTTAAATAGGAAGATAATGAATCTAATAAAAACTCTACCTTTAGTACTAAGAATCAAATAGACTATTCTAATCCAACTAGTTTTACTAATCTTGCATAGATTTCTCAAACCAATATTAGTACTTAAATTACTTCCCTCACAAACATGTAGGCCAAAAACCCTTTTAATTCTACAATTACTAATAAGAATAGTAAATCATTCAAAGATGTAACATAAAATTCTAACAATATAGATTCTCCTTAGTAATAGAAAGTTATTGATAAAAGATAAAAGTATTTTAATGCTGCTTCTCATCCTACCTCTAGTGATATGTTTAAACTTCCTCGCATTCAATAAGCAGGAAACTATGATTCCAATATTCCTAATTAAAACGAGCCAAAGTAACTTTTTAAATTTGATTTTATAAATATTTCCTTTAAAAGGTTGTATTTAATTACCTTTAATAAAATATAGTGGAATAGAAGCATCTTAAAATTACAATAAAAATAGAAATTTTAGTATTTAAGATAATATCTAAATGAAACAAATTAATGAATCAGATAATTCAGGCCCTCCTAGCCCTCAAAAACAATACTCAAAAAGCTTTTCTATTAAAGGGGATTTAACTCCTTAGATGAAATAAAGCTAAGCAGGGTAAGGTTAAAAATCTAAATTTAGCAATTAAAAATATTCAAAGCAGAATCTTTCTTCTACAAAACTCAATCCACTATAAGGATAGAATAATGGATAGACTGTGTAATAAAATAATCCAAATATCCTTGTAAAAGTGACTAATGTACCCAGTCATAGCCATAGAGGCAATTAATCAATGGCTAATTTGAATACAATTGCTAACCCAAATAATAATAATTATCTATCCACTAACACATTAAATCTAAATAACCACTCTTTTAACACTAAATTATCTAATAAAAGTTTATCAGATCAAGTCAATGAAAATTTTGAATAGGTAATAATATCTGATTTTAGTGAGATGCTCAAATTCTAAGAGAATTTTATTAAAGTCAGTGAGCCTAATAGGATTTATAAGTATTTAACCTTGAATTTAAATAATAACAGCACAAACAAAGCAAATAACCATGGTATTATGGATTGTCTTTATAAATTAGATGGGCTATGTAATTTAACAATATAATTCAATCAATAAAAAACAGAAGTTATTGACTGGGCTTTAGATATTTTATAAACAATAGGGGGCACTCTATAAAATTTAAGTTTGACCTTCAATAATTGTGAGTTTAATAGCCAAGGCAATTTAACCTAATCAGACTTTTTAAAAAGAGATTCTATCATTTCAGATTAAAAAATGTAATTAATTGTAAGATTTGAAGGTAAAAATTGCAACTAATTAGACCTTTTAGAAAAAATAGTTGATAAGCTGAGCTAATTCTAAGATAAAATAAGAATCTTGAATTTAGATTTGATGAAAAAGAATTTAGTTAAACCAAATAATCTTGTATCATTCTTGAAGTCTTTATAAAAGTATAAACAATTAAAATATTTAGGGTTAGATGTATCTTAAAATAATATGTAGTAAAATGAATCTAATTAGATTTTCTAAGCTCTTGAATAATTGCCTCATATACATACACTCTCTCTCAACATCTCTCAGAATTAGAATTTATTTGATGATACCACTTTAATTAACTTTCCACACACTCTTTAAATTTTATATTTGAATATCTCTAATAATAAATTGTCTACTCTCCCTCAAGTCAAATTGTAGAAAGCTATCAGTGCTTGTTAGAATCTAAACACTGTTTATCTTTATTTCTCAAATTGCTTAAATAATGTAATTTTATTTTTAATGAATAACCTTATTTCATATTAATTTCTTTTAATTTTACTAGTAAGACGATGCAAATTAATTCATGTGCTTTATTAGAGATCTATTTAAATAAGTTTAGAAAGTAGGAATTTTTTCAGAATCTAACTCATTGACAGATTCTGAATTTAAGTTATATGAAAGCGATTTACTTATTCAATTTAAAGTTGAAGTTCTCACACTCTCTTTGAATAACAAAAATATTCTTTCTTTCCAAACATTTAAAAGTAACTTATTAATTAATTACTTACATACATACTTACTAATTCAAATCAGGGATTACAAATTTATTAATTATTAACTCTAATTTCTACTAAAAAGCAATAAAAGAAGTTATTTTTTTATTTATTTTTTAAAAGTATGTAGATTTAACTTCTTTTTCATGAAGAATGTAGATAAAAATTGAAATTATTATTTTTTTTAAATCTAAATTAATAAAAATGGAGAATAAATTTCATTGCCCCGCTAATAAACTAATCATAACATTTTTAATTTTGTTAAATAAAAATAATAGTTATCACAAAAATGATTAAAATGTAGACTAAATTAAAATAGGCTACTTTAACATTCCCTAGAACAGTTCGTAAGTAGCAGATAATTGATGAATTCTAAAACTAAGATCGTGAATATATATTAACTTTAAAGAATTATGAATTTGACTACTTTACAGTTTAGATCGATATCATTAAAAGGAGAGAAATTAGAAGATAGAGTACTCTTTCGGTAACCTAATAAATTAAAAATTAATTCGCTTTTTAATATTGATATTTAACAAAATTAGGTACAAACTGGAAAAAATGCTTCTCTGACCTTTATCCCTCATGAAACCATTTCAAATAATTAATGCTGGAATATTTCTAAATAAAGTGTAGTGTTTTAAGGCTACTAATGTTTAACTTGCTATGAAAATAACCTAGTTAAAAATGATAGCTATTATTGCTTACATTGTATTAAGACTTGTCATGGAGAGCATAAATATATTGAAATAAATGAATTTCCTTCTATTATTCTCTCATGTAGCTGCAATGAAAAGGGAATATAATGTGAATCCTATAAATAATTATAAAGTATCAACAACAACATTAATAATAATATCATCCCCTTTTCTCCCTTTAAACCTCAATAAAAATGAATAAGTGTAAATTGTGATTAATATACAATCTATCTATCTAGTTTAAAAGATTTTTATTCAATTCAAAATTAAAAAATTATTTAATAATCAAATAATAACTATGATCTCTTAACAAATAAATAAATAAATAAATTAAGAATACCAACCATTAAATCATTAAATGTAACAATTTTATTTCTACACTCACTTTCTAAAACTAGTTTAATCATTTTATATAATTTCCATAGATCTAATTATTCTCTTTATTATTATTATCTTCATTGCCATATTATATAAATACTTAATTTGATATTACTTTTATGAGGAAAGATTTGATTGAATTAATGTTATTTCCTCACTAACTCACGAATTAATTAATAATTTGTATGTTAATTTAGGAAAGTAATTATTATTCTTTCATATATTCAATAATATCACATATTTTTATAATTTATTATTTCTTGTGAACAATCCTTTTGTAGATTTCATTTATTGATTTATTTATTTATTGATTAGGAATTAATTAATTTTTGGATTAATAAATTTTAAGGAGGAGACAAAAAAATGTCTATAGATTGAATATTTTAGAGAAAATTTAAATATCAATATAGATTTAGAAATAACATAAAAGCTACTCTGAAACTTAAAACTATTAAGTTAAATAATTTATATTTATTTATATATGTAAGTTAATTTAAATTCCTCAAGCAGATTTCTTGGCGTTCTTTCTTTTGGTTCTACCTTCACGACCACCACCGAGGGGAGAAGTAGAAGCAAAATCAATAGACTTTTCAGAGTCAGTTCTAACCATGAAGGAAGGAATGTTGACTAAGTTCTTACCAACCCTTTTAAAATTAAAGAAAATAAAAATTAGTAAATTTTAAGACAATTAAATAGATGAGTGTATCTGTTAATTAATTAATTTAATATAAAAATTACTTAATGTGTCTTTGTCTAATAAGGACTCTAGCGTGATGGACGGAGTTAGCGAAGGATAACTTGAAAACTCTGGTTTGGAGTCTTCTTTCCATGAGCTTGTGAATGGTCAAACCCAAGACGTAATCCAACTTTCTTTCGGATTCGGAAAGGAGACCGTATTGGAACATTCTTCTTAAGAGGGCGGAACCTTCGAATAATCTTCTGGGGTCCTTGGGGTCTAAGGTGAGCAATTCTCTAGCAGCCTTTCTGAACTTAGCTAAGACCATTTGGACTCTCCAGACTTCTCTCTTGTTCTTCAAACCGAAAGTACCGATGAGCTTCAATCTATTTAATTAAAGAGTTAATTTAGTTAAATGTCATATATTATTTAAATCACAGAGCAGCTACACGAACATTATCATTAAATTATCACCATCATCAACTTTATAAAGTTATCATCTTAATCATCATCATCGTTACCATACGAATTGGCTCATTTGATATTTTAACCAAATATTATTTCTGATTCAATTTGTTTTATTATTTGGATTCATCCAGTAGAAGTAGGAGTTAGTTATAGTAATTAAGAGATGCAATAAAAAAGTGGTATTTAGGAATTTCTATAAAAATCGTTAAATGAACGAACAGTGATCAGGAATGTGTAGTTTAACAGGAATGAAGAAAATGAGCGAACTGAAATAAATCTAATGAAAAATGTATTTTGTTGATTAATAAATCAGATTTGAGCTTGTTTGCTTGCTTGGATGGTTAATAATGTTATCAGTTGAAAGAATCCTTAATTTAATATACTGTCTGTCTGTCTCTTTTTGAATATCAAATTATTTTATTGAAGACAAAAGAATCTTTAGATAGATAGATATGTCCTTGCTTTTCTTAATTTAGATAAATTTATCATATCCAAAATATGATTTTCCTTCCTAATTTGCTAGAAAATTGCTGTGTTGGTTTATCTATAAAAATTCAAATTATTAGTTAGATATTCTATCACAAAACATTAATAAGATTTCAATGGATAACAATATTTTTCTTCTTTTATTTCATCCTTTGTTCGCTCCTTTCTAATTCCTCCATTCCTTCTAGATTTCCTCAACTAATTTAGCTTTTCTAAAATTATTGCATAAAGATAAGTGCATCGCTACAATATTCCTAATTCTTCTACTAACTTTAATAATTGGACACTAATTGCCATCGTTTTTGTTCAATGAACATCTTAATAAAGAGCTAATTCTCAAATTGGCCTAGCGGTTTTATGGATTTAAGTAATGGTGATGATAATTAATTTCCTAAACTATTTTTTTTCACTTTTTATCTTTTTTGAGAGAGAAATCTATATTTTCATCAAGCAATTTTCCAAATATCTGAATGCAGACGTTTCCATTGATGAATATTTGGGAAAATTGGGTTGATTAAATTGAATTTCGATGAAAGTTTTAGGAAATTTAAATGATTTTTTTTGATGATGATGAATGATTGTGTAGGTGGCTGCATAGATTAAAGAAAGTGAGAATGAATTGTATACTCGTTATCGATTCTTTCCTTTTCATAAGGTCTTCTGGGGGTAGAGTAGGTCTTGGAACCTGTAATAATAAAGGGAGAAAGGAATTAATATGGATGCTAATATAATCAATTAAAAAAAAGAAAGCTAATTACTGTTTCTGTAGTTTTTACCCATTTTTATTTAGTTACTTTTGGTTTTATATATCTTTTATTTGACTTTAGATAATACTTTGATTTAGATGCTGTACTTTTCTCTTTAAACTATCTTTGTACTTTCCCCCCCACACGCACAAATTTTTTCTTTTAAATTTATTCCAATTAATTTTCTCCCCTTATATTTTATCATCAATTTCCATTACTTTTTTAGAACTCTTCCATTTTCCCTTTAATTCTATTCTTCCCTCAATGACCTCGAGCTGACATTTTTTATGTAGACCATCATAATTGGCATTTAGCAGCCATAATGAAAATATATCTGTTAATATTAATAAATTTATTTTTCTGCTCATTCTTCTCAAATCTTGCTATATTGTCTCCCATGATATAACTTTTTAATATTTATTCGATTTACCAATCAATAATCAATGGTTTCCTTATATAAAAAATATATTTGAAATTAGTTATCATCATCTACCTAGTATAAAAAACAACCAATAGATGATTTTTAAATTTAAAATAAAAAATAATTTTATTCTTTTTAAATTTAAAAAAGTGTGAAAATAAAATAAATCTATAATAATTTAATAAATTCGTTCATTTAAATAGAGATTTTAAAATAAATTGTTGAATTGAAGTTGAATAATCAGAAGTATTATATTAAAATCACTTGAATATAGATAATTAATAGTTTATAAAATTTTAACAATATAAAATAAGTAACTTATTTTTCGATCAAATTTAAAAAATTGATAAATGCTGTTATAATTTATTACATGGATTTTAAACTTACAGATTGCATTTCTTTTTTTAATATTATAGGTATTTACTAAATAAATATTTTTAGGCATTTACTAAACATTATAGGCATTGATTGAGTATGTATTTTATTTATATTTTGGTTTGATTGTTTGTTTGTTATTTCATCATGTTGGTTGGCATCAAAAATTATGTATTTTGGAATTTAATTGTTTACAAATTTATGTGTTATTTATATATATTCTTTCTTTGGAAATAGTAAATTAAAAGGTAAATTAAAATACATGTAAAAAGAATATTATTTTAATTTTTAACAAGGAGATTGATTGAGTGAAGGTTATTGATTGAAGGAATTAATTTTAAAATTGTTTGAGTGAGTAAATTTAAATAATTACTATATATTTTCATTTACAGTTAATAATATATATTAAAGCAAATACTCTTATTTTAATTTATATGAAGTATTATTATTAATATATAGATCATCTCTTTTCCTTCTTACCCTTGAAGAGAGCCAAGAGAGAAATACCCTTAACGCAGACAACTTTGAATCTGACTCCGGGAATATCACCGACGGCGTGACCTTATCTACCAAGACCAGCAACCAAGACTTCGTCGTTTTCAGCTAAGAAGTTAAGGCAACCATCCATAGGAACGAAGGCGGCGATCTTCTTGGAGTTCTTTCTAAGTAAAACTCTAACACACTTTCTGACGGCAGAGTTAGGTTGCTTAGATTCAATACCAATCTTTTCAGTGACCAAACCCTTAGCGTGAGAGGCACCCATGAAAGGGTTTCTCCATCTAGAGCCCAAAAGTCTCTTGTTGAAGTCGTTATCGGCCCATCTATTTTATAAGGAAAATAATAATTTAGTTTAAGTTGCATTGATTTTTTTATATTTGCAAGGAGTGGAAATGAGATGATTTTCATTTTTAAGATTTAATTTGCAATTTGGGTATTTATATTTATGCTTTATAAACAAAATTAATAGATTAAAAGAAGAATCTTATTTGCTATTATTGTGGTGAAAAGATATCTGCATGCTTGCTTTGAAAGGAGAAATAAGTAAGCAAGTAAGTAAGTAAGCAAATTGAAAATCAAATGTTTGTTTATAAGCAGAAATTTTGCTATTATAATTTCATCTCTTCATTTGATGCTATGCTAATAATATCGCTGTTTTAATTCTACTAAGTTATTTCATTTTCCTATTTTTTTGTTTTTTTTGATAATCAATCAATCATTCAATCATTGAATGTTGCCATCAGTTTCTTTTTTAAAAAGTATAGCTTTTTCTTCGTAGTTTAGATAGATAATTTCATTTATTTCAAAACCTAATTATATGACTGGATTTATTATTGCCCTTTTCCACTTGGCTATCTATTAATTTTCTTTACTCCCTTACTGCTATTGCTAGTAAACTTTCTTTTTAATTTTTCATATAAAAGAAGTAGAGAGAGATACAATGCCTTTATCTTAGGACTAAAAGAGCACTTTTCACAATCAGTTTATTAAAAGATAATATCCTTAATTCTGCTCTCATCTTAAATATCTTCGCAAGAATTCGATTCTCATATTAAGAAGGTTGTAATAGCAGCATGAATTTAAAAGCAGCGAGAAAAATTAAATGCATTTTAGCAAAAAATGGATGAAAAGAATAAAATTGTTTCTAAAGAAAATAACATTGGGGAGAAATGTTATTAATTCATTGAATAAAATTGTTATCATCTATTGATTCTCTGACGAGAAGAAATATGAAGCCTTGCACTATATTTTGTGATAGATTGTTATTCAAAAAATATTTCACCTTTGGTCCTTTCTGTGTCTAGCCAATTTTCTACCAGCCAAAATACCTCTAGGTTTACCAACACCCATTTTGATTTTTATTTTCTTTTTTATATTTTTTACTTTAATTATTTTGTTTTCTTTTAATTTTAATCTTCGTTCCTGCTTTTAAGTATCTTAAATACAAATGCATATTCAAACCATCCACACATACATTTATTTAATTAGACCGCATTAAATTTCCCCTTTATATGTCATTTCCTTTCTTTTTAGTATCCCTTCTTTTCATTCTAATTTATCTTCATAATTTTCCTTCTTTTCTCCTCATTTGCTAGCTCCCTTAAATATTTAGGCCTATAAATTAATTCCTTCATTTATAAATATATATGCTTCCTCTTCATTTTTTTTTCATTTGTCCATTTATCATTATTTCAAATTTCGTATAGATTCATTTCCTCCAATTTAAACCATTTTTTACTGCCCTCATCAATATTTTTATTTTTTGTAGAATAAAAAGAGTAAAATCTATATATTAATTCTTTTTGCTATTAATAACCTATTTTATATTTTCATTTTGATATTAATTAATAGTGTGAATAAATTATTAATTTATAAATTATATTATCTTGATAATTTTTTGGTATAAAAAATAAGTGTATTAAGTAAGGCACACACAGTTCAATTATTTCAATAAACACTTATTGTGAAAACTATCTTAAAAGTAAGAAACATATAAAGTGCTTTTAATTAAAAATAAATTAATTTAAAATATTTTAATTATTCAAATTCATATACAAATCTAAATTTATCTAATACTAATCTTATCATTTATAAAAAATTTGGTTTATAATTTGAGTGATACAGGCCTATTTTTAGTCATTTAAAAATAAAAATAATAGGTGATAGATGATTATCAGGAAATTTAAATTAGATATAATAAAATAGCTAATAATTTAATAATTGTTGTTAGTTTTAATCTATTAAAAAACCTACTTATTATTCTACAAATAGCAATTATTTTTAAGTTTAAAAAGAGTTGTGAATGTTTTATTATAATTATAATATTTTCTATTATAAAATTATTTTGAAAAATGTGAGACTGATTTTTTAATTAGGATGAGTTTATTTAGTAAATAATTTAAACTCTATTATAGATAAATGATATTTATTGAGATTTAGTCATATAATTAGCTACAAACAAATAATATTCATTTAATTTAGATTCATACTAAAACCTAATTTTACAATAAATTTTCAGTTAAAACTAATTTCATAGAAAGGACAAAAATTAAATTACATTAAATTATAATTGATTTAAAATAGAACGTATCAAAGAATTATC
>JH651236.1:412972-509712 GCA_000260095.1 Tetrahymena borealis | reverse complement strand
TATGAGAAAAATTAAATAAAAAATAAGTTAATCTAATTGTAAATCTATTACTTTTTGTAAATTATTTATTTCTAAATATATAAAATGAAATCAATTAGATATTATTTAATTAATTATAGCATTCCTTAAAAATACAATAATCTAATAACTAAAATTTAATAATAGAAGTGTAATAAATAACCTCTTAATCCTCTATAAAATAAAAAACTTAATAATCAATCCCATTTCTATTGTAGAGGACCATGATTTCACTCGTTTAATGTCTTTTGAAAATCCTAAATTTAAAGTACTTGTAAGAAAAACAGTTTTAATATCATAGATAAAAGTATTATTTAAATTATATCAATATTAGGGATTAAAATTTATATTTTGTTATTATTTTTGATCCCTTAATACTTGAGATACAGGGCCAATATTAAATTTGAAATAGTAAAGTAGGAATTATAAGATAAAATCAGCCATTAAATTAACAGTAGTCTAAAATAATAATTTAACAAAAAAGTTTAAAAATTCCCTTACTTGAATATTATCTTTGTTATTAAAAAATTACTAATTAAGAAGCAAATAAATTTTTGTAGAATAATAATAAATGAATATCTATTTTAATTAGGAGTTAAATAATTTAGTAAGAAATAAATTCACTTTATTAGAAAATGTTTAAAAAATCTAAATTTGCTTCATTTCATAAAATTTATATATTTTTTTAATTCATTTATTCAATAATACAATAAATTCTTAATTTATTGGAGTTATTATTTAAATAAAGTAATTATCATTATGTTAAATAACTAATAATATTCAGACCGTTAATTAAATTTAATTTTAGATTTAACAACAACATTTCTGATTGAATAATTATATTATATTTCAATAATTGAATATTTGGATTTGTAAATTATTTTTAATTTTAATTTATGCAAATTCATTAATTGGTTTATTGGATGATAGCAATTTATTTACTAATTTAAGTAAAGAGAAGTTATAAAAAATGGGTTAATTTATTTAAGCACCCATTTTATTATTTTTATTTTACAAATTAAAACATTTAGAGTATGAATAGATGATCTTTTTTATTTAATCAATATTTATATTATGTTGATTAGGATAAAAGAATTTACTATTAAATAACTAAACATATGTTAATAATCAAATTCCTAATTTTTAATAGTTTTTTGATATATTTAAATTATTAAATCTTTCATTAAATAATATAAATTTTATGTTGCCTAGAAATTTGTATTATCAAAAGTTTAAAATAAAAATCATTACATTAATTTCATAATTGACTTTAATAAATAAAATAAAAATTTAAAGTTATACTTAAAGCTACTAATTTATGAATATATTTTTTAGAAAATATCAATCTATATATTAAAAGTTTATTACAAGATTAATTACATAAAGTTTAAAAATTAGAAACACAATAATATTTGCTTTGTTTGAACTATTAATATTTGAAATTAGATTAAATAAGTCTGTTAAATTATTAATTTATCAATTAATATGAAACAAAGGATGTTTTATATTAATAATTTTTATTTATTTGAAAATTAAGTTTATTTTTTGAAATTATTATTAATTTTTTAAGAAGAAATTGGATGAATAAGAAGATGATATAATTTAAAAAACAAATATTATTTAATTATAAAATAGTTGGTCATATTTTATTTATCACATATCGTCATTCCAGCAACTAGCAAAATCTCTTCTTTTTAATATTACGCTCTTAATGTTGAAAATAGTTAGAATAATTTGTAAATTTTGAGAAGCAAGGAGCAAATGTGAAGGATAAGCTTATTATTAGAAAATATATGCTTAGAATAATATAAGGTATAATCTTTAGAAAAACAAAATTATTTTGTTTATTTTTGAATTACCTGATAAATATCTTCAAATTTCATTGACAAGGATTAAGGCTACGTTTTTTAAATTGATATATAGTGAAATTTTAAAAATTTAAAGAGAGCATCTTTATTTAATTGAATTATATCAAACTTACACTTCTTTTATGATATAATTTTCAATAAAAAGTAATGAATTTATTTGCTATCAAGAAAACTTAAATGGATGATGATAGTACTTCTTAAAATAAATAAGGTTTATCATATATAATTACATTACTCTGTATTATAACTTTTATTTACTCGCTTTTATATAACCTATTGTCATTTAATAGATGTCTATCACTCACTCTAAGTACCCTTGCGTTTTTAGATTTACTAAAGCTCTTTTAGAACATTATTAATGATCATCTATTTATCTATCCATCTAGTGAAAAAACTTATAAAAAATGTAGATATTTATATAATAATTATTAATAAATTCATGTAAAGTAGAGGATTGATTTAATGTTCTTAAAGATTAAGCTTTATCTAATCTGCTTCTCCAATTTTTTTGGATAATTTTTTGTTATTTTTTTATAAGAAATGAACTAATATCTTTTCTTTAAATTATGTTACACAAAAAAAATAAAAATTTGGTGAAGATTATTGAATTAAAAATTATGGTAAATGTAAGATGTAAATTGAAAGCAAGAGCTAGAGTATTGATCTGAAAGTTTAAATAGCTAGAAAAGTATAAATTTTGTGGATGGAAAGAGTTAAATTTACGATGATTCTATAATTAATATCTAAGAAGTTATTTTATATGGTTTGATTTATATTATAATTTGGCATTAATTTTTTAGTAGAGAATTTTGTTGAATAACTAATAGATAAGATTAGGGGCAGCAGGTAGGTAGATATTTATTATTTTAACATATTAACTTACTAAATATTTATTTTAATAACTGCAGGATAAATTATAAAAGGTGTTTTAGAAATCATAAGATTAATCAATCGCCAGAGAACTGATTTTTTAACAACTACTAATTATACTAAGACTTATCTATCCACTTGAATTGCATAATAGTTTTCTCGTTTTAAAAATATAGAGTTTCTATGCTCATGCAAAGTGAATCTATAAGTTGCTGAGTAAATATTTAATTGTTGTACGAATTGCATTATGGTATTAAACTGTATGATGAAACGAATTATTTGTTGAGGGATATTTTGAAAATTAATCTTGCTATTTGAGCGGGAGAGGAGGAAAATATGTTAGATATACACTCAATTACTTCTCAAATATCTTAGGATATTATTCGTCTTTTTGTGGATAAAGTTAAGGAGAAAATTTTATTAGAAAGATATTTAATTGTTTTTCCAGAAATAAATCTTTCTTTTTTGGGGATGAATTGTGCGAGTAGCTTTTGTAAAAATTTTCTATGTGTATTTCTAATATTATTATTTACAAAAGATAAATTTTGTGCTTCTTTTGGAGGTGCATTTTGTGTTTGAAAATATCAAAATAACACAAATAAAATTTTATTTAGATTTATATTCTCTCTTCGATTATGTATTTTTGGGGGAAAGAGTGATTTGAGATCATTTCATTCAAAAAGTAGAAGAAGATAAATGTCACAATACAATATCTTTTTGGCTAAAATTATTATAAGTAAAAAATAAAAATGGGTTTTATATTCTATAAATATTGCAAATCCCTTTCTAGATACCATATCCTCTTATGTAACAGAGGATTACATTTTATTCAACAAACATTTCAGGAGGGAGGAAAAAAATAGAAAAAATAAGAGGACTAAATTGAAACTTTAAAATAATATGCTTGAAGAGTTGAAGCGAATACAAAATGATAGTAAAAAAAATCAAAAATTTGCAGAAATTATATTGATTAATATTTTAAAAAGTGGGCTTTAGTCTTTGTTTGGATTGGGTAGTTTTGTTTATTTGTTTAATTAGTTCATAATAATGAAGAGAGGAATCAAAATAAGAAAAAGATTGATAGAAGAATTGTGTGTAGGCAGCTAGGTATGCCTATGATAAAAGTTAGTAAAAAATGATAATTTTAATAGCGAAAAGAGGATAGATCGCTTGTTTCATATAAGATTTTCAAGCTATTTTAATAATGAGTGAATGTATTTAGATATTGTTTAAGTAATAATGAGATGAGAAATTGAGTGGGAACAAATAAACATACAAATAATCAGAGTGAAGAATGAGATCGATCTATAGATGACAGGAAGGATGTTAAGAAAGAAAGAAAGAAAAACTATAATGGTATTAAGAAAAAGGCAATTTTTTTGAAAGACAAGAAGTATTTTTAGGTAGCGATGATCTATATTGTTATATTGAATTTTTGTGATTAAATAAATAAAAAAGAGAAAAACCAAAAAGGAAATAAAAAATATTTCTGATAGATAGTTGTAGAAAAAGATGAAGACCATTGCTGCTATCGCCCTTTGCATGGGTTTGGCTATTGCCACTTTAAATATTCCCTTAGATACTAAGGCTATTTACTATAGAGATGCCAACGCTGTTGATCAACTCGTTGATGAAGTTTTATATGCTGAAGTTGACTACGTTCATTAAACCCACAACGAACATGTTGTTGTTGATCTCTAATCCAAGGTTAATTACCTTATTTCCAGATAAACTAAGTTCAACCAAGTCTCTGTTAACCCCTCTGCTTTCGACTGCACCACTCAATGCGATAATGGTGATAAGGAAACCGGTCCTTACTCCATCCTCGGTGGAAAGGTCACTGTTTATGGTAAAAATATAATTTTATTAGCTTGAATATTATGATTTTTATTAATAGAGAGATAGTTAGTTATTTCATCTAAAGTAACATCTCACTTTCATTTATATTTAGTCCCTCAGTTTTTTTAATTTTTCGCTTGGAACAAGTAGATTTCTTCTCCTCCTACTTACTACTTACGATATAATTATCATCTAATTAATTGAATCAAATAGTTAAGAAGATTAAGAAATAAAAATATTTAGATAAATTGATGTATCTTGTTTAATATTGAAATTCTTTCTTATTATTGAAAGTGAGCAAGCAAGCAATCAATCAATTACACATTCACTTAAAAATAATTCTTTTTCTTAGATAATATCAATTAATCCACCTTATTTCTATCGTTAAACAAAATTTTTTCAACGAAACTCATCTTTCAGCATATTTAAAAATTAATTGGAGGGATGTCCTTACTACTTAATTCATTTAAATTATCTATTAAAGATACATTGAATTATAATCCCTTTTTTATCATATTTTTTAAATATTTATTCCTCTAAATTGTTCACTCAACAAATCGAATTACTTTCGTTAAAACTTAAAAAGTTTAGTAGGATAATTTATTAGTAAGTTCAGATTCTATAATATGAAATTAAACAACTATAGAAAGAAGAGTTGAGTAGATAATTGGGAAGTGAAAATCTAAAATAGCTGTGATTTTAGATTCAAAATCATTTAAAAAGAATTAAGCTTCAAAGTATTCTATAGCAACCATCAAATTATTTGAGTTTAATTTTTAACTCTAAATTAAATTTGATCTTCCCAGATTTTAAATCCATCTAACTGAACACATAGTTTCTATTGTAATAATAGTTACGTTCCTTACAATAATTAGTGTACTACTCCACTTGTATGCATGTCTTCATCTGAAATTTCAATTCTGATTTACATCAATTTCTATTGTAATCACAGTTGAGATGATGACACATAGTTTTTAGTTTTATTAAGTGAAATTATTTGAAGGTAGATTCAAAATTTAAATTTTTACATGGAGATATTCCTTATATAAATTTTAATAAATTCTGATTTAAATTGTTGAGGGATAATCACAAGAAAATGAAACAGCAAGTTGCAAGATGTTAGATACAAATTTTTACTCCTATCTTAATATGACATTTCTCTATTAAATTAGAAGATATTTCGAAAGTAGAAACAATTATTAACTACCCAAGCAATAAATTTTATTTAAAGATTTTTTCTTTCATCAACTCATTCCACTTAAGCAAATTTAATTTTCATAATCTTGAAAGAAATAATATATAAAAGAGTTTCTTTACTATTTGAAATTAATGACTTGAACAACTCTAATTTTCTTTTTATTAAATGATTAGGTGGCTCTACCTTGAAGGGAAAAACTGCTGCTGAAGTTTACGACTCTAATGATGAAACTGAAGTTGAATTGAGAGTTTACGTTCCTAGTTCCGTTGATTCCAGCACTGCTCCTTAAGAAAATAAGATCCTCCAATCTTTCAACGGTGGTCTTAGTTTGGCCAGATCCGACTCTTCTCTCACTAGCGTCTTAGAAGAATCCAGCAAGTTAGTTGACAGTAACGAATTCTCCGTCTACGTTCATGATGAAATCGCTCAACTCAATATCGGTGGTATCTAAGAATACTTCATTCAACCCGAATCTGAAGTTTTGACTGTTCCTACCAATAACTCTAAGGGATGGAGTGTCACCATTAATGCTATTAAGATCAAGAACGAATCTTAATTAAAGAACGAAAACCAAAAGCTTACTGCTCACTGGGATTTGACTTCCAAGTATATCTACGTTCCCCACATTGATGCCATCCAATACGTTAACTATGCTGAAGTAATTAAAATAAAAAAGCAAGCTATAAACAAATAAATAAATATCTATTTAACTCACTCACTCATCATCTTTGATATTTGAGTATTAATAGTACTTAGAACTAGCTTCAAAAAGTTTAGCAATAAAGGTTAGATAATAAGAGGATAGTCATAATCTATCTATCTTCATTATTGATAAAAGAGCAAGAAGAAGATTAAAAGATTAAGAATAGAAAATAGAATAAGTGATAGAAATTATAAAAACAAAAGATAAATTATAATAAATTAGAAAGAATCTTTTTTAATTTCAAGTGAAATTAATTAATTATTTATATCTATCTATTTTCTATCAAAAAAAGAGATGAGTGAGAGAAAATTAAACAGAAATTTTATGAATTTATTAAATATTGTTAGATAAATAGAATGCCATTTTAAAATATTTTTCAATATTAAATAGCCTGCTCATTACTACTTTATGAACTCCAAGCAACTCACTTGTTTCAATCCCTCCAGCAACTTGAGCAATCAATACAGTTACATCTGCCCTGCTGATAAGTTCCCTGGTTTCGATTCTTACAATGATATTACTTTCTTCTTCGTTGGTCAAAATGAAAAGCAAGTCTCTGTCACTCTTTCTCCCACTGATTATATTAAAAAATAAGAAGATGGTTCTTATGAATTATTATTCAGATTCTCCACGTAATTATTAAATTCTTTAATTCCATTTCGACATGTTTCAATTCAATTTTTGAGCATTTTATTAATTTTACTGTTAATAAAAATAGTTCTCCCTAAAACTCTGGTGATTTCTACTTCGGTACCACATTATTCAGAAAGTTCTACCCCACCTTCAATGCTGATAAGGGTACCGTCACTTTAAGATAAAAGTACGAAGTTGCTGTTGGTGCTAAGCACATTAACGACAACTACAGACTCCCCATTATCATCGTCGGTCTTCTCGTTGCCCTCATTGCCGTTATTATTTTACTCGTCGTTTTCTTAAAGAGAGTTAAACTTGAAGATCCTGCTGGTCAAATCCCCATGTACAGCGTCTACAAGCCCACCCAACCCGTCTACTAAACCGGTGTCAATGTCAGTGGATTCCAACCTACCGTCGCCACCAGCGTCTACAACCCTGCTGCTCAAAACGTCGTTGTCTCCAGCCAACAACTCAGATAGAGCTAAACTCAAGTTAGACAATCTCAAACTATGGTCAGATAAAGCCAAAACTACGTTAGAAACTATTGAATTAATTGAATGGTTTCGGAAATTTCTTCTTTCATTATTATTTGATAAAGAAATTTACCTTTTTGGAGTTTTCCTTTGAGGCTTTTAATACATTTTTCATCTAGCCTCTTTGAAAATGTAGATAAGCTTTCATCATTTTGCCTATGTATAAATAGAATCTTTTTTGTTAGTTCTTTATAATTACATTTATGTCATTAACTTTCATAGCATTTCTATTTATATTTAAGTAAAAACTTAATGTTTTTTATGTAAATTAATTATTTATATTTGATGTCAGCATTCTATTTTTCATTTTTTTGTTTCAAAAAATCTTTCCCTATTATTTATAATAATTATTTACTAATTTCTATATTTCCTCTTGAATTAATGGATAGAGCAATACATCAATTTAAATTCTTACATATTAAACTATTTTATAGAGGACTAATTAAAAATAAGGGTTAATTTAATTCATTCATATTTTACAAAAAAGGCATTTATTAATTAATGAATATGACAATAAAGTAAAATTTAACATTTTTAAATTAAATAAATTTAGTATAATTTAAATAAACTATCATTATAAAATTAATGAAAGTAATTTATTTAATTCTACTAAGATATCAAAGAATAGATAGATATTTATTTTATCAATTTCTATTGTAATTAATAATCTATTTTTTTCTTGTTAGTAAAATAAAGGGAATCAATTAATTAATTAATAAATTAACTTAAAAAATAAGATAATTTTCTTTACAAATATTTATTTCTTAAAATATCAAGTATTTATTGTAAGTATTTTATTGATAATATAAATAACAATAAATTTTTCTAAATTTAAATATTAAAAAATCTTTTATTTTAACCTCAATTAAAAAAAATTTTAAGAATAAAGAATCAATTTAAACAAATAGATAAACAAAACTAAAGGATACTAAGATTAAAATTAGGTCTAATCAAAAATGAATGTAACTTATAATTATTTATTTATTCATAAATGAAAAGAATTAATATCCTGCCTGAAAATTTTACCTAATTTACTAATTAATTGTTTGAATATTTTTTTAAAAGTTCTTCATAATCTTTATGGATTTTTAAAAATTTTTAGTTCTTTAATATAGTAATATAAAACAAATCCAGTATATATTTTAGTGTTATTTTAAAAATAAGGCAACAAACACCAACATATGGAGATAATTTTTATTTAATTAAAGGTATAAATAATTGTGCAAAGATTATTTTTACATTAAATCAGTTATTTTAATATAGTTTAAAGTAGTTTATTATTTAATATATTAATAAATACTCACATGCCTTATTATTAAAAATGTTAGCCCTACCTACTTCATTAATTTTATATCAACCTTTAATCTTTTATGCTCTAGAATAAATTAGAATAGTTGAATTCTAAAAAATTTATTTCAAAAAATAATAATTAGAATAATCAATTTGATTTTGAGTTAAATAATAAATAAAAAAGATAAAAATTTTAATAATTTAATATTTAGATATGAAAGAATAATTATGAAGAATAAAAACAAACAAACGAACAAAGATTAAGTATGATTTATATTACTACTTTTATTTCGGTATAAGAAATTATAAATAGTTATTAGTCAATATCGGGCTGAGTCTTATTTTTCAGAAATTTGATTAAAGAATTTAACAGTTTAAAGAGCAAAAGTAATTATTCAAAAAAAGGGAAAAAAGATGATATTGGAGATTATAATAATTAGATTTGAATAAATTCCAAAAAATAGTATATTAATAAAAAATTAAAAAGTAAGAAAGAGACAGACAGACACAGAGAGATAAAGCCAAAGAGGAATTTTAACAAAAATAAAAAGTCAATTCTTTTATAATGAAGCAAAGTGATATGAAAGATGATCATAGTTTTAGAGCTAGTGATGAAACATCTGATATAGAAAATTCTTTGCCTTCATCAAAGAGGATTAATATTGAGAATGTAATTTCTACTTTTATTTATTTTGTTTGTACTTCAATTGCAATTACTTATTTACTTTTTTTGTCATAAAATAAAATTGATAAAAAATATACTAAATAAATTAATTAATTTATCATCCTAAGCAATAAATTTTATATTTTACCAGTAGATGAGTGCAGCAGACATAGTTTAATATTACATCGAAGCTCAATCCCCAGTGTCAAAGCAATCTCTCCCAATTCTCAAAAAAATAGGTAAATACATACATATTCATCATAAAAATTTGTCATATTATTAAAGTGTGAAAAAATAAACAAAAGAATCTTATTTATTCCCGACCATAAATTTTAATATCCAAAGTAAGCTTTTCAATTTTTAATGTGCATATAAATAAGAGAAAAGAATAAGTGATTGTAAAATTATCAGAAGATATTAGCATTAATTATGTATGCCTTTTAATTAAAAAAAGTAAATCAAAATAGCTCTATTTCTCATATATCATTAATAAATATTCAAAAGGGAGTAGTTAAGAAAAGTAAGCGGATATGTAAAAGAGTAATAGCACTTTGAGTATACATAGACCTTTATCAGCATCCTTTAATAGTAATGTAAATATAGACAATATGTTAGAGAGGTAACTCTCAATCAGCATTGAAACCTTGAATTTGTAGAGGAGTAGGGTATCTAGAAGAAAAGAGAGCGAAAAAATAGAGGAGATATAATCATAGGAAGAAGATATTTAAAGTAGAAAAATATGGATTCTCTATAGGATATTTGAAATGCAACTTAATTTAAATGATGCAGAGCAGTATTTAATTAGGATAGATTTGTTAAATAGCTCCAAAATAGATATATTGTAATAAACAGCGGAGTATTGTCTACTTATTAAAGAGATGCACTTCAATTTATGGAAATAAAACTATTCGAAAGATTCTCTAACAATCCCAAATAGCAAATACCTCTTCCCTTAGTTTCTCTTTAAGGATAAAAAATCACAAGATTTACTCCCCATCTAGCAAAATAATAAATCGATTCAAATGCAAAGTTATAAATCACAATATAAGAGATAAAATACAATTTAAATGTCAGTTAATTTAACCAAAAAATTGTTAACTGATGGGATGAAATGTTCTATTTGCTGTGAAGAAAATTTAGATCCTTAATAATTTATCTAAGCTTCTGATGATTGCAGTCATATATTTTGTTAATCGTGCCTTTATAAATATGTTTATGCTTAGTTAGATAATGGTAATATCTCTTCCAAAGGTATTTCTTGTCCATATGATAACTGTTCTACGATCTACACAAATACACAATTGAAAACAATTACTTAAAATGATCAGAAATTCATTGAAAAATATTTAAAGTTTAAATCGTTAGCTGAGCTTAATCATTCAAGTCACATAAGATTTTGTATAAAACCAGATTGTAGTGGCTATATGAATGAAAAAGAAGATACACTTAATCTGTAATGCCCTCTTTGCAAAAGGTATTAACTTGATTTCTTTACTTACTTTAATTCATTAAAGATTTAATAATTGGGAATTAAAATTGTAATATATTACTCTATTTTTTAAAGAATATTCAATCTTCACAAAAAAATCCTTACTTAGATAGTAAATAAAGAAAGATCCAAATTAAAAAGTAATTTATTTCAAATGATGAATGAATGTTTTCAAAAATATAAGAATCAGTTTATCCTCTTGAAAAAATAAGGAATAGGTGGATAGAAATTATACTTTTAAGATGAAATAATGGCATTTATTCTAATATGCAGCTAATTAAAATATAACTATCCAAAATAAATAAATTCAGTTTAAATAACATATTATATCATTTAAAAATTATTATTATGAAGAAAACAGTATTAAAATTCGAGAAAAAGAAGTGTAAATCAAATACTTTAACTTTTTTTTTATGATTTTAATCAAATTTAAGATAAGAGAATACTAAATATAAATATTTAGGAGGTTATTCTTTTACTAATTTTTTTTAATTATTAGGATGGATTATTAATAATACCATAATTTAATATATTTTTAAGCGTGAATTAAATTTGAATTTGTACTAAATATAGATAAAATTTTAACTTACAATAAAGTTTTGATTAATAATGAATCAAATCAAATAGAACCTTTTTTTTATCAATTTTGCTTACATTCTCAACATTTACAGATCCAGTAATTTTTATTTTAAAAACTATATTTTTATATTAATTATAAAGCGAAATCTGTTCTAGATGCTTTACTTTTTGGCATCAGGGATTAACATGTTAAGATACTCTTCTTCTGAAATATAAAGAGATGAAAAGTAATGAAGTTGATTGCCCTAAATGCTAGCACTCCGTTCAATAATATGCAAGGCATCTTAAGAAAAATAAAATATATTGCACTTGGTGTCATTATAAATTCTGTAAGCTTTGCAAAAAATAGGCAACATACCTCCATTATAATAAGTATAATTGCTTAGGCAGATGCCGTATAAAAAATTTCCCTCCAATATCTCTTCTACATTTACTTAAATTACTTATAAAATATATTTTCTTGGCTATTCTAGCATTCATAATATATCCTATTTATTTGATAATTATGGGCATATGTCTTCCTTTAGTTTATTATTTTAATCTGAATGAGTCTACCTTTGGATAATATAGAATGATAAAAATTCCACTACTTCTTATTATAGGGGTTGCTATGTTCCCTTTATGGGTTCTCTTATCTATAGCTCCTGGTACTTGTATTATCATTCACAAAACAAAATATAACATGCTCATGATGAATTAAGACAAAAATAATGATGGAGATGATGACGATGATTTTACTTGAAACAAATTCTTTCCTTAACAACTAACAACCAAACCAAACTAATTCTCTCTACCCTCTATTATTTAATCAAAATTTTCCTAAACACAAACATACCTAAATATTAATTCATTTTGGTTTAATAATATAATAATGCCTCTTTAGTCTAACTAATCTAACTAATAATCAAATATATAAAAGAAAAATGCTTTCTTCTAACTTCTTCTTCTTCTTCTTCTATTTCATCTAGCTATATATCTACCACTCCTTAATTTTCCTCTGCTCTTTTCGAATGATTAAAAATAAATATAATCTGAAAAAGCTAATAAATAAATAAATTAATTAATTCTGAAAATAAAAATAATTCACAAATCTAATCTTTCTCACTATCTAAATATCTATCATCTAACTAATGTGTAATATTTAACAAATTAAAAACTAAATTTTACTTTATATCTGTATCAATTAATTATTTATTTAATATTTCAATCCTTTTAAACTAATGTTTCAATTATTTCACTGTTTTATCACATTTTTTGAAATTTTTCAGCATGTGTTACTTTTCTTTTAATGCTGGCCTAAATATATGCGTTTCTTGAAGAGAATAATCAAAGTTTTTCAAAATTTAATAATAGAATGTAAAAAAGAAAATAGAAAAAAAGAAAAAGAAAAAAAAACAACTAGATCTTAAGAGTAATCAATCTTTTTATTTATTGGGTATAGATTTCCTAAAAACTATAGAGTGAACAGTAGAAAAGGAATTATTTTCTGTAATATTATCTGTTTTCTGTTGAGTGTTAGATTAAATAGGTATTGAAAGAGTAAGATATCTATCCATTTTTAGAGCAATATCTCATTTCACAATTTTCATTTATTTAAAAAAATTGTTTATTAGTTTGTTGATAAGACTGCGAAAAAATGTTCTAATCAATTTACTCCTACAATCAGCTCTAAAAGATTAGTCATTAAACTAATGAATTAGAAGCTCTTATGATTAATTTCAAGTATTCATCTTACATATCCTTTATTTATACTTTTATTTCATTGTTCACCTTCTTTCTATCTTACTTATTTGATAGAAAATATCCTTTGAATTCTACTGAGATCCTTCAATTATCTAAATCGATTATGACATTTGGTGTTTTAAAAGAACTTTATATAAACTTATAGTAAAATTGAGCATATTTTTATATTCAAAGCAAGGATTTTTATTTAATTTATTAACTAAACATTGAAAGAGAGTGTTTAATAGGCTCAGAGGGAGTTCATAACCTAATGGTACTTCTAAATGGTATGCCAGGTCTTGAAAATATATCTATAAATTTAATGTAACAAGATATGATTATTAATAAAAAGAGAGAGAGAGATAGACATTCAATAGTCTTCTTACTCATAAAATGTTTAGTTGCCTAAAAATTTATGTTAAAAATGAAAGGTTCAATAAAATTAGAGAAGAAGGTGTTTAAGAGCTTGTGTAAGGATTAAACAAGTGCGAAAATCTTAAAAAGCTGATGATAAATATTAGGTTTGTTAACAATTATCAATGTAGAATAAGCAATCATTAAATATTCATAAATTTGAATGAAAAGTGACAATCAGATTGGAAATGAAGGAATTAAGATATTCACATCAAATTTCACTCCTTGCAAGAAAATAGAGAATCTCTCCATAAATTTGGAGTAAGATAAACTTATTAGATTAATTAAAGAACATTTTACGATATTAAATACTTTTAAAAATTAGGAGCAATTAAATTGTTTAGTACAACATTAATGGTTTAACTAAAATACTAAATGGAATAGAATAATGCCAATAATTAAAATCTCTATCACTGAACTTGGCGTACTTACTATTACGAACTTAATAGAATTTATTATTAATACGAATATGATTATAAAAGCAATAATTAATTAGCTGAAATAGGAGCGCAATGTATTTCTACTACTTTACATCACTGTCAAAATCTTATCTCTTTATCTCTTAATTTATGGTAAAAATAAATCTTTTTTTAATTTCATTATCTCTTATCAGAAATTAAAAACCAGAAATTATCTATTTATTGATTTCTTTATTATCACTAACAAAGCATAATAAAAACGTTCTAAAATATTAAAGGTTTAATAAAATAAAATCTGATGGAGCTAAGTATCTGGCTCAAGGAATTCAGGAATGTTCTAAATTACAATCACTCTTTTTAAATTTAGAGTAGCTCTATATTCATACTATTTTTATTTAAAAACTCATTTTTCATTTAAGATATAACTAACTAGGAGATGAAGGTGTGTCTTCAATAGCAGAGTCGTTTCGAAATTAAAAGGATTTAGTTAAGCTTACTCTTTTACTTTGGTAAAATTTACCAAATCCACATCGCTATATATATTTGTTTTTTCTTTAAAAAGGGGAAATTAAATTAAATATAATGGGATTTAGGCTTTATCTAAAGCTATTTCTGATGTATAAATTCTTAAAAGTTTAACTCTAGGATTTGAGTAAATTAAAAATTAAAATGTTAATAAATAAAATAAAATTAACTTTTCAGAGAAAATGTCATCTGTTAAAAAGGATCCAAGAAGTTAGCCCATGCATTAAAGCATAGTTCTTAGTTAATACACTTATAGTTGAATTTTTGGTAAGAAATTAATTATTAATTTTAACTTAAAATATTAAAATAATGATTTAATAGGTTTAGTACTTTTGATGAATTTAGCTGTTAAGAAATATCTAATGGATTTAAATATTGTAAAAGTCTTATCAGTCTAAGCATCAGTCTTAAGTATTTCTATTATTTTAGCTTTCATAAATTTCAAACATTTTTGTAGCAATAATAGAATTAAGTAAGAAGGAGTCAAATCAATAGTAGATGGACTCATTCAATGCAAGAGTTTAACTTAGCTCTTACTAAATATTGAGTATTTTATCTTAAATTAAAAAATAAATAATCTAAAGAAATTATTCAAAGAGGTAATTATGTTGGAGTAGATGGTATATCAGAACTTAAAAGATTATTTCAAAATCTGGTTGATTTAAGAGATCTTTCTCTCAATCTAGGGTTAGTTTGATAATTAATATCTACTATTTGAATTTATTAAGATATTGATATATTAGGTTAAATTAAATCGGAGAGTAAGGATGCTTAATAATTAGTGAAGCCCTTTTTTACTTAAAGAAATTGAATAAATTATTCCTGAAGCTATAGTATTAATCATTCATAAGTTTATATAAATAATAAGGAGTATTAATAATTAATTTTAGAGGGAATGCCATAAGAGAAGGAGGAGCTTAAATCATTTAATATGGAATCAGCAAATGTCAAACAATTACCATCTTAAACTTAAATCTTTAGTAAAATAAATTGAATAATTTTAAACCCTAGAGAATTTAAAATAATGAATAATAAATAGTAATAATGATATAGGAGGAAAAGGTGTTAATAATTTTTGTATAGCCCTCAAAAAGTGTATCAACTTAAATTAGTTAAACATCGATTTAAGGTAAATAAATATTTTCATATGTGAGCATTATTTAATTGTGTTTATTTATTAAAGATGGAATTCTATTAGTAAAGAGTATAGTATTAAAGTAAAGCAGAACTTGAACAGAATAAGAAAGTTAGTAGTTCTATAATCCTATATATGAATGAACGTAATGAATAATTATGCATGGAGATAAAAGAAAGAAATATACTTTTATTACTAAATAAGCTATATATAATGCTTATTATTAATCTTAAACTTAGTCTACATTTTTACAGTTTTGTTTATAATATAATCATTCATAATTAATAGATTTTGCTTATAATTTATTCAAAAATATTATCAAAATAAATACTTAATAATGTCGAAACTCTTTAAAATTTATTCTTTAATATTGCTTTAATGAACTATAACATAATAAACAAATAATTGGCGATTTCTATAACAAAAAATTAGTGATGGATGTTGATTAATTGATTGCATTCTATTAGTTTTATTAAATTTTAGAACACCAAAATCATTGTGAATAAATATAAGATTAAATTACAGATTTTAGTAGAAATTTATTTACATAAGATCAATTTTCATTTATTTACCCCAACTTATACCTAACATTTTACAAATATTAAATGGTGAGGTTAGATTTTTATGCAACAGGATTAGATGATAGGAAAACCAAAATCATTTAAGCATTTCCACCTCAATTGGCTAGTCCTGTAACTCAAATTTACATTTAGTGAGATATAAATAAAGATAAAAAAACCATAATAAAAAAGGATAGAAGTTCAAATTTAGAGAAGAGAAATCTATAAGAATAATACTTTAAAGCAGACAGCAAATAAAAGCATGAACCTTCGGTGTATAGAGATAATTATACTAGCAATAATGAAACATATTCTGAAAATAAGTAATACACACTTTCATTTTTAATAACTTTTACAAACATTTACTAATAAAGTTTCAATTGTTATTAAAGAAAGTTTTTCTAAAGTCATTATGATAAAATAAAAATGAGAAGCCACTCAGACCACTAAACCAAAGATGAATTTTATAAATCCCCTCGCCATTTTGCCAATTTAAAGCTGTAAAGAGAAAGAGTTTATGCAGAGTAAGAAATATATTAAATATTTAATGAATAGAAAAAGATTTGTTTGAGTAATATCTTACACTCCACTCAAAAAAACACTCAAAGTTATTAATTATAACAATATTTATATATAAAATATATATAATTCATGTTTCTAAATATTAAAAATATTCATTCATTCAATCTATCAATCAATCCTTTAAAAAAAGATCACCAAGATTACAGAATACCACAAGTTATAACTTTTCTTCTAATTTCAGAAGTCTATCTAGATTAAAACCAGAAACAGATCAATTTCCTTAGCTTACTGACACCGTTTCTTCTACAAAATCTGCATTAAATCAAATACAAAGCTAAAAATTAATTGAGAGAGACCATTTTTATGTAACTAGACCTTTACTTAGAATAAATAAAGATTTTGTCGAAAAGCCTCTTGTTAAGAATGTCTAGTACAAAATAAATAATATTATTTTTTAAAATAGCTCAATCATATAATTTTACTTTCTCTAACATTAATAGAGTAGTATCAGAGGATTTGCCAAATTGGTGCTAGACTACAAATAGATATTATTAGCCAGAGAATATAGACAAAACAAAAAAATAAAAAATTGTTGTTAAAGTAGATTAAGATATATTTGGTAATGAGATTCGAAAATACCCAAACAATTTCATGTTTTTTTGTGAACCTCCATCAAAAGGACAGCGTTTTGTAATTTAATTTTTATTCAATTTTCTATTTTCTTTATATAAATTAGGACATTTTCAGGGATATAAATAGATACTTTTAACTTTGAATTTGTGAAATATTTTTGGAAATGATTATTTTAAATTTAAATGAAAAAAATAATCCATTTTTGAGTCCAGTACAAATTTTGATTGGATTCACTAACTAACTAACTGGTTACATATTAATTTATTGTTTTTAAAGTTATTATACGAGAGTGATAGCAAATAAATTTATGAAATATGATTTTCTTATCAAATAGGAAAAAAGTAGAATGGTAATAGCTGATAAACTTGAAGATGGCAGTTCTAAAAAAACATAGAGTAAATTTGAATATCTGTTAGAATGGCGAGTAAATAAATTCCATTTAAATATTAGCAAAAAAAGAATTGATGTTTGGAAAATGCAGACTGAAGTGGGATGAAGATGTTTCAAAACAAAAATTCGAGCCTCGATTACCCCTTAAAATAGGACATGAGGGTCAACCTTTCATAAAAAAGCTTAATATGAAGAGGAATTAATCTGTAAATGAGTTTAGAAAAATAGGAGAGCTTGATTCTTTCAAACTATAACCAAAGGATAAACCAGTTTAAGTAAAAATTGGGCATGGCAGTCCAGAAATAATAAATCCTTTAAAGTTCCGTTTAGATTGATTTAGCATTAAATCAATATTATTAAATACATTTTTAAAAATAAGCTAAAATAAATTTTTTGGAAGAATGGATAGAACTGAATAAAAGATTAATGAATGTTTAAACTATTTGTAAAGAAGGTAATTTAGTGACGAGTTAAGACTATTAGATACGAAGAATATTGTATTTAATAATATAAAGTGAATATTTTGATTATATTTATTTAGAAGATAATTAATCTTTGTTTGTTTATTTGTTTCCTTTACATGTAATTAAATCCTAGTAAGTTGATATATAGAAATATGAAAAAAAGCAAGTAACTTTTTAAGAGAAACGAAGCAAATCATAAATTTAACTTAACCCAATTAATACATGAATTGTTTATTTACTAAAAGTTTGATTTTATTTTTAAGAAGACATTTTTACTTCATTATCAATCAATCTATCAATCAACTCTAGATATTTTATTTAATTCGGCAATAATGAATGCCTTACATACTAATCACTATTCTTCTTTATCTAATCTCAACTGTAATTTTTACTTTTAGGTCAGAAATTCATCAAAATTTTACATTCTTTGAAGATCTTTAAATTTTTGATTAGTCTTCCAAAAATGGAATCTTCACTAATCTCAAATATTTAAAAATGTGGATTTGAAATAAGAATTCTTTTTTTAAGAAAAGATATTTATAGATCAACTGAAAATAGTGGATGATTAGAAAAAATCTAGCTTTATTTTCCCCGATAAATCCTCAGGTGCTTGTTTTGAAGTTACATCGATTAGATAAATTAAATCATGAGAATGTGTGGTATTTTTAAAGCTAAATTGATGAGTGTTATGTGAAAATAAATTAAATCTCTTGGTTCATCTAGAAATCTAATAACTTCCCGGAAGAGATAAAAGTATCAAATATATATATTAAAAATAATTTATAGAGTACACTGAAAGTGTAAACTGACAATTGGGTTATTAAATGAGAAACACTCCCTCAAAGTATATAAAATAGCATAATCTAAACAATAATACTACTAGACGGGGCGTTTTTTTGTAATTTTTGGGAGATTCTAATGAATAATATCAATAATCAATAATATAATTCTTCAAAGGAAAGAAAATGTAATCTAATTTAATTAAGTACAAGTACCCTATGTGAAAGATTATTCTTTACACTAAATTACTGTTTTGAGATATGAGAAACCAATTTATTTAAAACCTCTAATATGACAATGTGACTAAGTAAAGTTTCTCGCAAAATGTCTACTTAGTTGATTTACAAAATATGAATTCCCTTATTTTCTTAATGATTTCAATTACAAATATGATTGATGATTTATTGGAAAAAAATGCTAAAATTTACTCTTTTATGAGGAGGCCTTGGATATCTATTAAGAATTTTATTAGAAATAAATTATAGGTAGGGGTAGAGTAATGAAAGATACTTTAAGTATAATTTAATTTTGTATTTTTGACTCTAATAAATCTTACATTCAATGAATGATTATAATTAAGTCCCAATCAGATTTTCAAAGGTTTAAATGTAAACACAGGAAATGAAGAGTCACAAATTATTTATTTTTGGAAAAGAAAGAGAGAAATTTATTTATGCCTTATATTTACTTTTCTTTTGAAGAGAACTTACTACATCTCCTTTGGAGTGAATAAACTTAAATAATTAGGAATTAGGATTTAGATTATTTTATCTAGTAAATATCTTTTTATATTAGACTTAGTTTTAGGCTTTTCATCTTAAAGAGAAGTTTTATGTATGAAAAGATATATTTATTTTAGATGTTGTTGTTGTTGGAAGGTTTTGGGTTAAGCGTTCGTTGTCTTGGTACTTAATTTGATTGGATGATGCGAGAATAATTCTTTTAATTTTATATTTACTCTGATTTAATTGATATAATTGCATAATTGAGATTTGTCAAAATGAGATTCTGTTCCTTCTATCTTAATTCCTAAATAAATAAAAAGATTCTGAGGATTATTAAATAATAACTTAATTAGATTTGCATTTGTTTACCAGAAATTAATTTTGTTAGAAGATCAATATCAAAATTAAACTTAACTTTTTCACTACCACAACCACTCTATTTAAATTTTCAATCTATTAATCCTAATTACCACATAATTATTATTAAATTAAATAAAAAGTTAGACTTGAAAAAAAAAAAGTAAGATGAACAGAAAGATCTTCGCTATCTTAATGATTGCTGCTATTGCAATCGCCTAAACCCCCGGTTCCAGAATCCACTTGACTGCTGGTTTCATGAACAAGGCCAAGGACTGGGCTTTACCTACTGTCATCCCCGGCGGTGCTTACCACGTTGACCTTCCCGACCAAGATGCCTCTGGTTTCCACTTAAGTGAAATGAACGGTACTTTGGAAATCCCCAATGAATCCATTAATTTCTC
Organism: Tetrahymena borealis; assembly: GCA_000260095.1. Taxonomy (NCBI): domain Eukaryota; phylum Ciliophora; class Oligohymenophorea; order Hymenostomatida; family Tetrahymenidae; genus Tetrahymena; species Tetrahymena borealis. The sequence goes on along the minus strand of JH651236.1, from coordinate 488,978 downwards.
CATCACTGAAAATAACTTCCAAACCTCTATCATTGACATGCATCTTTCTTTCCACGTCTATGCTAAGTACAACAAATTAATCAAGGGTTCTGCTTCCCCCTCTGGTCATTTCTCTACCGATATTAATGTTAGCTTCGGTGTCAATGGTAATGGTCAATTATAAATTGCCGGATTTGGTATTAACAACTTCAGAATCGGTCACACCTCCGTTAACTTACCCGGATTCATGAAGGCTATCATCAACTTCTTCATTGATATGCTCTCCAGAATGGTCCAAAGAAAGCTCAACGATATTGCTCCCGTCATCCAAGGTCAAGTCAATGAAATGTTAACCAGAACTCCCACTGAAGCCCCCTTCGGTAACTTGCCCATCGGTTTGGACCTCACTTTCAACCAAGCTATTGTCCTCACCTCCGGTTAAATGATTGTTGCTAACAACCTCTTCGCTTATAACAACTAAAAGCCCAAGGTTAGACCCCCCTTCGAAAACCCCACCCCCTTCCCCGCTGGTCCTGCTGCTCAAGACTTCACTTTCTTCTTGAGTGAATACACTCTTAACTCCATTTCTTATGCTGTTTTCGATGCTGGTATGATGCAAAAGGATATTCCCTTGAGCACTTTCACTGAAAAGCTTACCTCCCTTGAAAACCTCAACAACATGTTCGAAGGTCTCAATGAATACATTAATGCTTAATGCCAAATTGTCGTTAAGGTCAGAGCTGGCTCTTTCCCTACCTTCAACATTGCTGGTGGAGTCTTCTCTCTTGGTACTGATTTGGTTGCTGAAATGTTCGCTACTTATCCCGATGGTAGATAAATCCCTATCCTCGGCTTAAATATTGCCACTAACTTCGGTGTCTTCGCTCAAATTGTCAACAACTCTTACCTCAAGTTCGGTATGGATCATGCTCAATTAACTAAATTCGACGTCTCCCTTTCTACTTTCAAGACTATTAACTTAGAATAAGTTTCTAACTTGATCAATGCTGCTTTGGCTTACTTCTTACCCGAAGTCAACGAAAAGTACTGCAACGGTCAAATCCCCATGAATGGTGCTAACTACGTCCTCCAAGGTGCTACCCTCGATTTAGTCGATCACCACATTATGGTTCAAGCTTCTCCCCTCTTCGGTAACTTCGCTTGATCAATCAATCAATAAATAAAACAAACACTAATAAATATTACTTTAAACATGTATATTCAATATAAATGTAAATTCTATAAGAATAAAGTAAATTGTATTAAATTTAAAAATAAACAAATAAATAAATCAAAAAAAATTCTAATTTCATCATTCATTCATTCATTTTTGTTTGCTTATTCAAATAAATTAAAATAAATATATTATTAAATACAAGTTGAAATTGATTTATCAATCAATCAAGAAAGAATTTATGTATTTAAAATAATAAAATATTTAATGTTGCCAGAAATAGATTTAAATAAAAATATTGTTAAATAAAAGATAATTGAATTAGTAATAAAAAATGTTACTTCTTAAAAATATTATTAAAGTAAATAAATATTTAATTATTAAACCTTTTATTTATTAGTTTAGCTTAGCTACTTACTTACTAACTACATTACATACATACTTATTTACTTTTTATTAATAAATTGTCTTAATAATCATTAAACATAATATATAATAGACAACTATTCTTATAAAATAATTTAATACTCTAAAGGAAGGCTTCATTAAATTCCTCATTACAAAATACAACTTATAAACTTATATTAACTTCTTGTAATCTCTAAAATAGTATATAATCTATCCTTTTTTGGGTTTCTATAGGTATTTTTAAAGGGGAAGGATAAATGGAATAATTTAAAAAACTCAACTCCTTTATAAAGATATTAATAATCTTTTTTTAGAGTATTATTTAAATATAAAAAAATATATATCTATATACTAAAATGGAAAATTGATTTGAGAAGAAGTATAAATTTTCAATAATAACATTCACCAAACAAGCAAGATTGATACTCTTCATTACATTTACTTTCACATATAGTTGTACTATTTTTACAAATCATATTGCAATTAAAAAGCTCGCTTTTACAGACATCTCTGCAGCTATTTAGGCTATTTAATGATATTTCAGCAGTTGGGTTAACACAATGGTTAATGCATGCATCGAAAGGTTAAAAACAAAGGAATCGTTATTCAATCTTTGTTTTTCCAATAGAACACTAGGTAAAAATGATCTTACATCTATCTACACACTGAAGATAATCTACCTTTTCAGCATTTACTATTTGGATGAATACTAAACAGAGTATAAATATACTAGATTTCATTATTGCTTATATTTAAATCTTGTCTTTTCCTTATTAGATTCTTTTTCTTTTTACTTTTTTAATTGATTATTTAATTGAAGTAGAACTTATTTTTATGGGTAATTTAATTTAATTTTTTTGATATAATAATAAACCAACTAGCATTTGAAAGAAAAATATCAAGTTAAATTGAAAGTTTTAATCCTTTCTTTATGTAGAAGAATGATAAAAGCAGATAGATAAATATATTTACAACAACAAATCTAATTTAAATTTTTATCATTTCGGATAGTAAAATATCGATTCTTAAACATACATACATACATACATACATAGTAGACTAAAATTATATAATATAAAATTAAGAATATAATAGACAGACAATATATGATAAACCCTTTCATTATTACTTTAAAAAATGTATTAAAAAATATTTTCCTCTCTTATTTATGTAATATTTAAGTATTACTAAGGTTATAGTATGTATACTTTGATAATATAAAAATAATGAAAGAATGTGTAGCATACTTAGCGCATATATGATTTCCTAAGATAGACAGGTAGGGTATATTATATTCAATTATTATTAAATCTTTTATAACTATTCCTAAATGATTCCCTATTTTAATTTTAATGAGTAAAATTTAAAACTATTTCTTGGTTATATTTTATTTCTTTGATGATGATATCTGAAATATTTAGGTTTAAATCTTAGGGGTTTTCAACATTAATACTTTTTCTTAAATTCTCTTCAAAGTGCTTTTTGAATACCGACTCCTCCATAGAAAGAAGATTAATTTTCTTTCCACATTTTATCAAATAATACATAATTTAATATTTCTTTAATTCTTTAGCAATATCAGAGACTCTTATTTTGCATGGACACCCATTTTATGTCCATTCTTAATTCCTACTAGCTATACCATATTCTTATTTTCCATGTGGTGGGGCATCATGTATATGAAGCAAGAGTCTTTAAGAGCCATCTCTCCATTAAATTTCTTAACATGAAGCTAATAATCCATCCAATACTGCTTCGGGGATATCTCCTCCTGAACCCGTAACAATCTTATTTAATGCCATAAGGGCCATATTAGGGTCAACAAGATTGCAAAATATGTTATATACATATTCTTTTCCTTCAGGTGGGTGATCTCTGTATCCAACAATAGCTACCTTTAAATTATATTGCTTATCTGACTACTGTAAATTATAAATCTACACTCCAACAAATTCTTATACTTATTAAATAAAAGGTGACATAGATGATGTAGTATCTATTGTAAAACAAATATCTAACAGCCCAGAAAACGAGACTCCTAATGTTTAATGACTGCATTTTGATATCTCTATTTAGTGATTATCAGTATGCCAAGCCTCTTTGACGCAATAGTTTTTAACAGAGTCAGCAGGATCAAAATGAGATATATGACCACAACCAAAATTACACTTATTAAAGGTATTCTCTACTTAAACTTTATTTGGAGGTTACCAATTTATACTCTCCCAATAAGTTTTACATAAGAATTCATCAAAAGGCTAATCTGATATTGACTTGGGATAATATTTATACTTAGAATGTCTTGCTTACTGGTATATTTTCTCAGCACATTTCTCACCACCTAAGCAAGGGCGTATATGAATATGTGATCTACCTTATCTGCTACAAGATCCATAGCATGTTTCAGGGCAAGAATTTTCCCCAATTTCGTATTTTCGAACTCCTCCATTATCTTAGTCTAAAATTGTAATAATTTTTGTGTCACTGTCATTACTGACAAAAATACAATTTTATTTATTCTTGTGACTATTTGAATTATGAAGATTGATAGCTATCCTATAGTCATTTGAACTTAGAGAGAATTAGTATTCAGCTTTCTTTTACTTTTTATTAAGTTTAAAAAGCAAATACTTATTGGAATTACAATTTACTGCCTAATTATGATTCTTAGATTACTCACCAATAAAGAAGCTATATTGATCATCAAAATCAAAGTATTATACAATTGATTATATCTTCAAAGTTAGCTGGACATTAGCCGACCAGATTTCATTAATAATCTTAATATTTTAGCTCTAATGATCAAATATTATTTTTTAAGGGTATAATTCTAATTCATAAAAGTGATCAGTGGTTTATTTTTTTACTTATTTTTTGGCTTCATCCATAAAGTCTTTAAACTACTCAATTAATTCTTTTATCTTATGCTCTTCCTACTTGTATTCATCAAGAATAGATTCTCTTGCAATGAAAAATATCTACTCAGATAAAAATTGATTTACTTAATTTTCCTTCTATTGATACACAACATATTAATTTGACACTTTTTGTAATTCAATTTTAAGTTCATTTACAACTTGTATAAAGCGTTTTCTAAAATTAAAACAGAGTAGATATTTTTATAATTCTTATTAGCTTTGAGTATTTGGGTGCACAAATATATTATATAATGCTTTTTTACTATATTAGTATGCCTAATTTTCAGTAGTTTAAGGTTGTTAGGATAGATTTTCATATTATTTTGTAATCGCATCAAATAATTTTCCTAAACTTGTATAAGAAACATTAGGATATTTTTAAACAATAAACTTTTAGTGAATTAATTTGTCAATTAAATTTTTATACAAATATTCATTACTTTAAAGTTTTTTGTACTTTTACTGTATTTATTCACTCACTGTTTATAGCTTTGTCATTTCTCCAGTCAAAATGTCTAAAGGAATACACAGCTTTTAAAATATATCTTCAATAATTTATCTCCCTATCTTAAATTACTCTGAAATTTCTTAATTAGAATTTAGTAAAATTTTGTTGATATTATCATTTTCAATTTCTCTCAAAGTATCAATATTTTCATTTTCATAAGTCTTTTTAGCTAAACTTGATTTTTATAGCCTATATTAAAAGATAACATTTCTTTCATCTTAGAGAATAATCTTCTCTAATTAGCTTATTTAACTTTTATCTTCACTTATCTTTTCAATTTTCTTGACTTAAATGTCTTGTTAAAAATCAATTTATTTAAAGTGTTTATAAGAAATGTACGTATCAAAAGGGGTATTTTTTTCCCACTTAATAATTGATTCTTCATCTAAGCACATCACAATAATATGGCAACAATCAATGAGGAATCTGATTTAAAGTATAAAGTCATCATGATGATTGTATTAGCCCTGGAATGAGTCCTCTCCTTCCTAGAGAAACAGAAAAGGTTAATCATTTACAACAAAACCTTTGATTTACTCAATACTTTATAATTATTTATCTTATAATTTTAAAAAAAGAGGACTTGTGTCATGATTTGGGTACATTTATAAGAGTAGTTTTTTAATGGTGTTTTCTTTTCCATATAAGCCAATAGTTGTAAAGTTTTATTTTTTAATATTAGCCAAGAAATTTATAACTTACTATTGCTCGCAAAAGACTTTTATATAATTTGTTTCATTATATTAATCTGGTTTCTTTGATACTAGTGTATAACCAAATACTGATTTTTTATCTTTAGGATCTTCTTCATCATCTACTATTATCAATTAATTTTCTTTAATCTGGTTATCATGGTTATCAGATAATGGTGCTCGCTTCTGCTCATTAGATTGTAAAAAGAGGTTTATTTATGAGGTTTTTATTTCATTTATTTTATCAACTTTAAGCAGAGGTTTAAACTCAATAAATGTGTCTTCAGGATTAATCAATAGATTGTCATCTCCAATATTATTAATCAATTTTGAACTAAATTCTATTTTTTTCATTTCTCTAATTATTTTACAAGTTTATTGATTTTTAATAATAATATATATAATATTAATGACATATTTGTTCTAAATCTACTAATGTTTAATATTATTATTGATAATTCTACTTTTTTGTAATAATTAATCATTAAAATAAATATAGAATTGTAATACTCTATTTATACCTTCTTCATTCTCAATCTATGTTACTTTAGTCTGTAGAAAAAATCTATCATATTAGTTAGTACATTCCGATCTGTCAACTTGGGCACTTCTATAAGTTGGGTAGCTTGGAGATAAATCTTTATGTTGGACCCTTATTTTTTTCTTTCAAATAATCCTCTCTATATTGGGTAGATTGAAGTAATCTTTATGTAAATGAATAGTCTCAAGGTGCTTAACATAGACAGATTAGACAATATTACAAAAAATGAATAAAAGGAATATGTAAAATATTCATATTTGCTTTAGATAATTAAACTAAATAATATTTTTTCTTATCCTTAATATTTTAAATATAAAAATTAACCTAAATTAAAATTATTTACCTTTTTAATATTTCTTCCTTAATATCTAAATAATTATTTTAATTGAAATTACAAATGAATGATAATATTATTTTAATATTGAAGAAATTAGATTGATTGATTGATTGCTGCTTTCTAAAGTAAAATGATTTAATCATTACAAATATCTTTTTTGGAAGTAGAATTATAAGTTATAAAATATATAAAAAATATTTGATGAAAGAGAACATTTTTAAATACAGATAATGGATTTTAGAGTTAATAGAATGCAATTAGTAAGTTCAAGGAAGGATTTTTCTTTCTTTAGAGGTTTTATAAATTTGTTAAAAAGTTATAATTTAATATTAAGTACTTCATGGAAATCAGAAAAGGAAAGATTTTATAAAAATGTATTATTTATATTTTAAAAAGCTAATTTAATAATATATTCAATTCCTTTAGTGTAAGGCATATTAATAAGTAAAATAAAAGCTGGATGCTTTCTGATAGTTGAATATCTTCAATGGCATTTAAATGGAATGAAACTTTTTTAAAATAGATTGTAAGCTAGTTGAATTCTAGAAGGCAAATTATAGTTTATCTATATCTTTATTTTACAATTTTTGAAATGCTTTTTACTGATAGAAGAACTCTCGATCATTTAACTTCAAAATATTAGAAAACTTATATAATATATAATAGTGGCTCTGCTTGAATTAGGTATTAATTATATTTATTAAATTAGGTATTAAAAGTTAAACAAAAAAAGTAAGAATAATAAATACATAGATACAAAGATAGATAAAATTACAAAATGGATTAAAATTTAAACAAAGTTAGAGAACTCAAACATTATAAAAAAGCTATAGAATTAGAAAAATAGATTTTAAAATAAAATTATGATTTAGATAGCGAGTTGAGGATATTTGATGTTGAAGTTACTTTGAATGGCATTCCTACATTTATTCACTCTTATGTTTGTGGTGAAAGGAATTCTGAAACATTAGTCCTACTACATGGCTTCGGAGGTAATGGATTGACTTTTTACAAAATGATCAAATTGCTTGCAACAAGATTTAGAGTGTATACTCTTGATTTCATTGGTATGGGATTATCTGATAGATAGAACTTTAATATCTAAGAAAATGCTAATTAAGTAATCAATTTCTTTGTTAACTCTATCGAGTAATGGAGAAAAGTTCTCGGGTTATAGAAATTTAAACTTGCAGGACATTCGTTTGGTGGTTATATGGCTGCTAATTATACAGTTAAGTATCCTGAAAATGTTTTAGAGACTTTCCTTTTATCTCCTATGGCTGGAACTTAAGTATTACCTGAAAATGACTTATCCAATGAAGAGAATTTCTAAAATTATGCTGCAAAATAACCCTTTTTAAAAAGGATGGCATTGAAATTTATAAGATGTTAAGCCAATAATTAAAAAATGACTCCTGGAAAGCTCATGAGAAAGTGGTTCATCCCAGAAAATTATATTTTGAAAAGGGCTGTAGAAAAAAGATTGAAGATTACTGACAAAACTGAGGGCGAATGCTGGAAAAATTTTTTGAAAAACGTATTTAAACTACCTTAATCAACCGAACATCATATTCACGATTTAATTAGTCTTCCTGGCGCTTAAGCTAGACTATCAATTGAATAAGTTATTAAAGAAAATCCTACTAAAATAAATGTAGAATTTACAATAATGTTTGGAGATGATGACTGGATGAGTACAAATGGATGTAAAAGATTGCTAGATGAATAATATTTAAGTGGTTAGCTTGTTACTATTTTTGAAGCTGGACATTAATTACCATTTGATTAGCCAGAAAAAGTAGCTTCTGTAATATTAAATGTACCCTAAATTTAACTTCAAGTTAAATGAAATATCAAATAATAACTAACCTAACATATCTAATTAGATATGATGATCTATATAATAATTAAATAAAAAATCTAAGTCAATCAATCAATAAATCAATCAATAAACCCCTATTTAAATAAGGTGGATTTATCTTCTATTTCTTTATTAAACTTCAACTATTCAATTATTTATTAAATATAAAAAAATAAAAGTATAAGCAACATTTATTTGTATGTGATTATTAATATTATCTATTTTCATTAAGATACTTAAAATAACATTCTTTTCTTTAATTATTTTTGCCTAGTAATCTCAATTATTCTATTTAGTAATTATTTAAAAATCTTATTTAAAGTAATGCATAAGTAAAAAATAAGGAATCTTATGTATTAAGGTAAAAATACTTTAATATTAAATTCCTCAAAGGGTAGATGGAGTCGAGAACATTAAACAGCTCAAGTAAGTTCCTCTAAATTATTATGCTTTAAATCAACAGAAACAAATGCCTAAAATTATTTTTGAAATTGAACTTAAATTTATTTTTTAACTAACATTTTTCTTACAAATTATCTAAATAATTGATCTAATAATTAAATAGAATATAATTAATTTAATTTATTCTAAATTAAAAATAAAAACAAAATATTGCTAAGGTTAAATATGAAATAAATAAATGTCTTAATAGATAAAATTATTAAAAATTAATTATTTAATTTTAATATATTAAAACATATGATACATAATATGAGTTTAAAAATAACCTTTAAATTAGTTTAATTTAGATTTTTGGTTTTTAATCTTTATAAAGTAAAAAAAAATGAATTCTAGTTACTTAACAACAATTTAAAGAAAAGTAAAATGTTACTCAAAATAATTTATTTAGCTTTATCTTATTGTTTTAGAACATTCTCTTAAAAAATAAGGATTAACTTTAAGCCATTAATATTAATTAAAAAATTAAGTAATTATTTAAAATAGATAAATATTTTGACAATAAGTGATGAATGTAATATATCTATGTTTGTTTTTAAATTAGTTTGTTTAGATTTAGATTTTAGTCTATTTCTTGATGATCAGATTGTAATTTAGCTTAAATAATACTGATTTAGCATACATATTAAATTTAGTGTATTTTAATGGATTTAACAGTTAATTTGAAAAGTATAAGTGAAAATTTGAGTAAATACTTAAAAATGCTCTATTATTATTAAGATTACCATCTCATTTATCTAAAATAAATTAATTTATGAGTTTATTTTTGATAATCAAATTTAAATAATACATCAATAAATTGAGTCTAAATAAAAATTACATATTAGGGGTGTTAATATTTTTAATTTTTTAACTTAATTATCGATGGATTATCTAGTTATTCTAATTATAAATATTGGAATTTAATAGTCATTTACATTGATAAAGTATTTTAGGTTATTAATATTTGCTTGGAATAAATACATTTACTCTCTAAACTTTTAGTGGATTTATAATATGTTACATCTTTTTTTGAAATGATTACTAAAAGAAATTTACATTCTTAACAATAGTGATCCTTTCTTAAGATTTGTAAATAGATAATCATAAATTACAAAAAAATATGTAATTTTATAATCAATTACTTTTTAATAATTAGAAAACATCAGAATTTAGTCCCTTACTTTATTTATTAATAAATTATTTGAGTGTCCTTTATATTGGTATGTCTATTTCAATGCAATTTGAAATTGGTATTAGAAAATTACAATCTGAAATCTATTCTTGCTTTTACTTAATTTAAATAAAAGTGTGTTTTTAAATTAGACATTTAGTAGATTTATTGTTTTTAGATGCCTTTGAGCTATATTCTAATCATATACGCATGTGATTTATAATTCTATTATGAATTTCATTTAAAAAATACTAAGAATTCTAATTGAATAACATCTCTACATATTAATTATTATAAGTATATTCACAAATGATATCTAAAATAGTTATTTTATCTTTAGCGTATTAAGAAATGAATTCAAATTACCTACCAACCTACCTTTAGAATATTTAATTTCAAATAATAAGTAAAATAGATTTGTATTAATTTATAATATTGTTTGATTTTTAAAAAGAACCAATATGGAATTTATTAGACTATATTTTTTTAACAAATCTAATTAAAAGGAAAGAGTAATAAATATATATTTAAAGAACATTAACAAGTTTAAGAGAATCTTTAATTCTACTATATTCTTATATATTTCTATTACTTTGCTATTTCTTCATTCCAAAATTTCAAAATGGTGCATTTCCATAAAAAATTTGATTTATTTAGAATGCATTATTTATGTATGAAATAAAGTAATTAATTTTGGATGTTATTAAATTTATTTAGCTAAATTCAGATTAATCTATTCAGGTTATAAAGTTTAAATGAAGAATTTTAGCTAATTTAAAGTTTATAAAATGATTAGATTTTAATAGACTGTATTACTTTCTTTTAGTATTCTTACTTTAGATTTTAGGATTACAATTTTAGTGTTCATAAATTTTGAGTAATGTTAAGATGTCATATTATAAATCAAAATATATAAATAAATTGGAGAGAATATATTTGGAATATTTGTAGAATTGCTTAGATCAATTAAGAATGAATTAGATAATAAAATAGACATATATCTATTCTGATAAATGCAGAAAGTTCGCTCTACAAACAAATACAAAACGAGTTCTAATTTTTCAAATAGATATTTGAGAATAACCTAAAAATAACAAAATATTAATTTTCTTGATTTTTGTGGAGAAATAAATCAGCGAAAAGATACACTTAAATTTTTAGTAAATTAATTCACAAAAAAAAAACCAACTAAAATTAAAAAAATTTAGTTATAAAAATTTATTTGGAACTATCGCTTACTAATTTAAGAATACTCATGAGTAAAACCATATAAAATGATGTTCGAAATCTTATCGAGTACAAACAAGCTCTTTACAATGAAGCTAAAGTGCTACAAAAGAAATTCGAAGAAAATGAAATTCATATTTTCGATGTAGAAATAGACTTGAGAGGAAAACCTAGTTTCATTCATACTTACATGTGCGGAGAAGATAATAGTGAAGTGATAGTACTTCTACATGGGTTCTCTGGAAGCAGTCTCTCATATTATTAAATGTTAAAACCCTTATCATAAAGATTTAAAGTTTATGCTATTGATTTTATAGGAATGGGATTATCTGACAGGTAAACCTTTGAAATTGACAACTCTAACCCTCAAAATGTTATTGACTTCTTTGTAGAGTCTGTAGAAGCATGGAGAATCACTCTAGGCTTAGAAAATTTTATACTTGCTGGACATTCGTTTGGAGGATATATGGCTGCTAATTATGCTTTTCAACATCCATAGGTCGTGAATAAGTAACTCTTACTCTTCTCTCCCATGGGTAGTACTGAAGTAACTCCTGAAAATGATCTCTCTAACGAAATTAATTTCAAGAACTTCTTAAAAGGATAGACTTTCATGCAAAAATTAGATTCACTGTTCAGTCGCTATCAAGGATAAAAGAAGATGACACCTAAAAAATTTTTTGATCAATGGTTTATTCCTAAGAAAATTTTCGTTGGATAAGCTGTCCAAAAAAAACTAAATGTAAAAGAAAAAGAAGATATCCACCCTTGGATTTAATATTTATTAAATTTCTTTGATCTCCCTGAGTCAACTGATAGATAAATTCATTCTCTTGTTGGATTCCCTCGTGCTTAGCCAAAACTTTCATTAGAATAAATAGTAAGATAATAAAAATAGCCAATCTAGGCTAAAATTCATACTTTGTTTGGAGATGATGATTGGATGAATAGTGAAGGGTGTCTACGTTTGTATGAATAAAAATACATAAAAGGCTCCTTCAGTAAAGTATAAAGTGCAGGGCACCACTTAATAATGTAACAAGCAGATTTAATAGTGAAATTCATCATTAATAACTCCCCTATTTGTTGAAAATGAGTTTCATAAATAAAGAAATAATAAATAAAACTCGTCTAATCTTTTAAAATATTAGCTTAAAATAACAATAGAAAATAACCTATAAAACTACTACCAACAACTAACTTATTAAATAGAATTAATGAATCAATTAATAAACTCTTTTCCTTCTCACTGCAATAGAGTAGATAGCAATACATTTATTGGCATATTCTGATTTTAATTTAATTAGAATAGAATAAAAAAAAGGATTTGATTGATTTTCCAGCTAAAACCTTACTTCTCCTATATTATACCTTTTAAAATATAAAATTACTCTAATTATTGACAATTTTCTTCATATTTATTTACATATTCTGTTTCAAATTTCCTAAGTGGATCAATATATTATACTTAATTGAATATTTCAATTATATAATACTTCTAATGATTTGAATTTAAATACTTTTAAATTAGGAATAGATTCTTCTGATTAATTATATTTAATAAATATATTGCCTATTATTACTTTATTTATTTATACTTTTATAATTAATTATATTTTATACTTTTAGAAAGTATTACTAATTAATCAGGTCATATAATCAATACAATTTTTTTGATTTTAGCAAAATTAATTATTAATAATAAAGTATAGTTTCTAAACTTCTATAGCACATTATTAAAATAACTCAATAATATATAATTTATAAGTCTAAGCACTTTATCCTCATAAATCAAAGATAAGCTTCTACAAAAGAATTTGGTAACAATTTTTATTGTGATTTTCGTTTATTTAATTTGATTAATAAAAAAATTTTACTTTAATCTCCAATTTTTTCTAATTGCCTTTATTATTTGAACTTATAAGGGGCTTTAAAAACTGCTACAATCCAACCTCTCGACTTTGGGTACCTCTATAAGTTTAGCAACATCAACCAACCTCACTATGCTAGGCACTTATTTTCTCAAATATTAATTTTTTTCTTTAAAAATAATCTCTGTATATTGGGTAGCATAAAGCCACCTCTCTATATTGGGTAAAAAATGAATAGCCTATGTGCCTAATTTAGAGAGTATAGATTGGATTTATATAATGAACTCAAAATAAATTATAAAAAATATTTCAATCTTGGTTTATCAACTCTAATTTGACATTACCAGTTATTATCAAAGTTAATATAAATGATCAAATTTTTTAAACAAAAATGGCTTTTTTACAATATTTATTATGAATTTTATTTATTCATAGTCTTATTTATCTAATCTTCTTATAATAAATGAGTATTATGATTATAAAATAGCCTTTTTGTAGCTTTAAAATTAAAGAATATAACAAATATTTGAAAAGAAAAAAATAAATAAATTAATTGTAAATAGTGAAAAAAGGAATTAATAATAATAGAGTGTTTAATTTGATTAATGGCTTCTTTTTAGTAAATATTAATAGTAAAAATAATATCTTCTTTCTAAAATATAATTAAATGAAAAAGTAATTTTGAATTGATATTGAATTTTTTGATTTTAAAACATTTTAATTTTCTAGGCTAATTGATAAAAATCCTTTTATCTTAAATAATTAATTTCATTTAAATTTTTTATTATTGATAACAATTTCAGCAAATGTTGTGGAAAAATTCTGTGAAGGTATATGATTTTTAAAGCTTCCTTATGTTTTACTAGTTTTGCAAAAGAAGAATGTCAGAAATATTGAAGATTTTAATATATATATCGTCATTACATGAGTAATTATATCTAATTGTGGAATAAGAGCAAAGGTTCTGAAAAGATTCTTTTTATTCTATAAAAATCTTTTCATAATTTATATAAACAGTATAAAAAGTTTATAATTTTTAAAAAGGAAAGTTTTTCAAAATTGATTAGCATAGTACTTACATTCATCATGAGAAGAATAGCTTCATTAAATAGATAGGTCTCATACAACTTCACTAGTGCTACAGATAGTGTTATCTTTTCTAAGGATAAATATAAAGTTAAAGCCATTTTGAACAAGCCCAAAGCTCTTAATGCATTGGATCTCCCCATGATTAGAGCTATTTAAGGCCATATTATTCCTTGGACTTAAGATGGCGTTAAGGCCGTTTGGATTACTGGTGCTGGTGGTAAGGCATTTTGTGCTGGTGGTGATATTAAGTCTCTTTATGATGCCAAAAAGAGTGGAAAAGCTGATTAACTTCCCGTTCTTGACACATTTTTCAGAGAAGAATTCACTTTAGATTATGAACTAGCCAACATGAAACCTACTCAAATAGCTGTTATGGATGGTATCGTTATGGGAGGCGGTGTTGGTATTTCCGTTCATGCTCCTATAAAAATTGCAACTGAAAACTCAGTCTTTGCAATGCCTGGTAATTCTTCATTTTACTTTCCTAATTATTTTAAATCCATTTTTCTAAGATTGATTTAAGCAGCTACATAGTTATTTGAACATGTTTAGATTTGATTAAGCAAACTACAGTATAATTTATCAATTGGTAATGAATCAAAGATAATAGTGTATTCTATCAAAGTTTAATTTACTTTTAATTTTAAAATGATAAAAATAAGTAGCTTCAAGGATTATAAAATTCAATCACGAATAAAATAAATACATTATTAAAATAATGAAAATGCTTTTACAAATAAATTTATCTAAATATTTACAAATAAACTGAACTGTTTTATAATATTGTAAGATAACTGGTTTAAAATATTCATAAACATTCAGAATCAATATAATATTTAAGTATTACTATTGTTATTTTTAAGATAATTCGATTTTTAAGAAAATTAAAATCTTAAATTTGAAGGTCATTAACTAAAAAATAGATTTAATTGAAAAATTTTACATTTAAAATATTATTTCATTTTATTTTCAATAAAATATTTAATGAATTAAATTTAATCTTAAATAATATAATATTAGAGGCTAAGATTGCTTTCTTCACTGATGTTGGTGGTGGATATTTCTTGTCTAGATTACGTAGTAATATTGGTTTGTATCTAGGTTTGACTGGTGCTAGGTTGAAAGGAAAGGAATTAGTTGCTACTGGTGTTGCTAATTACTATGTACCAAGAGAAAAACTTGAAACACTTGAAAATGAAGTTAAACAAAGTTTAAATGCTAATAGCACTGCTAGTGATATTAGAACTATTGTTGCTAAGTATGCTGAGAATATTCCTAACACTTTCCATAATGAAGAAGAAATTAAAACTCTCTTTACTGGAGATAGTTTCCAAACAATCTATCAAAATATCTAATAATCTTAGACTGATTTTGGTAAATCAGTTGCTAAGTTAATTAATGAATAGAATTCTATTTCTCTTAGAATCATATTTGAATAAATTAAGAGAGGTAAGAAGCTCAGTCTTAAGGAAAACTTCGTTTCCGATTTCCGTTTAACTTAAAGGTAATTGTTCAACATTTCATTTTTAAGATGCTTGCTTGCTTAATTCTTTATTTAAAAAATTTTACAATTTAATCATAAAAATAAGATAACAAAGCTTAATAAAAATATATTTTAAAAAACAAGATTTACTGCTGATAATGATTTCTTTGAAGGTATTAGAACTGTTTTAATTGACAGAGGTGATACTCCTAAGTGGACTTACAAATCTCCCTTAGATGTTCCTCAATCTTTGATTGATTCTTACTTTGCTCCTCTCCCTTATGAAAAAGAATTAAAGATCTGAGATTTAAAAATATTGTTATTCATTCATATTTATGTTGTCTTCTTAATTAAAAAAATAAATAAATATCTGCTAAAATGTATTTACATTTTCAAATTTCTTAAAATTTCCTTAAAAAATAATATACCTTAATTAATCCTCTAATTTAAATTGATAGCTTACTTTTTATATTGAAGTAAATTTCTTATGGTAGAAAAAATAAATATTACAAGCACATAATTTATTTTAACAGTCAGTAAAAATGAGAGATTTAAAAGAATATGTTAAATATTTTTATAATTCTCATAAATGGAATTTTTATTTATTATTACTTGCCAATAATTTATTGAAATCCAAAAATTAAATGCATTAACTTTTAGGATATAAAAAGAAAATGTAGATATTATAATTTGTTCTTTAATTTAGATAGATAGATAATTAGTTAGTTAGTTACTACTCATAGTATTTTATCTAATCTTTTAACTATTTGAAATTTTAAATTAAATTCAAATCTTAACTAGTATATGCAAAGTCTTAAAAGAAAATATACTTTACTTTTCTTTTTTAGGTCAATTAGAAAATGGTTAGGAGGATAGTTGAGAATTTTTAAAAAAAAATGAGATATTAAATTAATATAAAATTCTAGCAATGCTTTAAATACTATAATATATGGTGAGTATTTGAATAGTAAAAAAAGTTTTGAAAGATATTAGAATGTAATTTAATACTATTTATGATTAATTTTTTCAATAAAAATAATATTCTCTCATAGAGAAAGAGCACATTATCTGTAATATGTAAGGGCTTGGTTCTGGTAAGTATTTTTATTATGTGAGTATTCTAAAAAATTGCAAGTAGACAAGTTACATTCAAATTTGTAAAATCAAGTTCTTTTTTAATTATTTATTAGTTTTTACTTACCATATCTTATTGTTATTAAATAAGGTGGTGGGTTTATTTTTTTACCATAAAATTTGGTTAGAAGAAAGGTGATATCTATAGTGTACCAAGTTTCATAAAAATAATTACCTTAGCAATTAATATTCAAGTAGATATTTTAGGTTTCTTAATGTTGATATTATCATTCACCAATTGATATCGGTTCCTTAGGCTAATTATAAAATATCAGTAATTTGTGTAACAAATTACTAATACAAAACTATAAATTTACAGTTTAAAAAATACCTAGTAAAAGCGTTCCTGGTTGATGGCAATTTAATTAACAACAATTTAGTTAGGTGTAAGGATTTTTTATGAATTAAACCTACATTAAAAATACCATAAGATTTGATTAAATAATAATTAATACTTTTTAAATGTATTACTATGACATCTTAAGTACCATACAATCATTCATCATGTTTTAAATATATTACAATATCCTAATGGTATTATTTCAATCTAAAGAGATTTGCATAATTTTATAATTTTTATTTCTAATATGGAAAGAATGATATTAATTTACTAAAAAGGGTTTTCTAAATTGTAAAATCTAAGTTGCTTACTTTGTTCTTAATAACTAGAAAAGCCAATAATTGTGATTAGATTGGAATTTGTAATCATAATTATTTGGAATTTATAGAAATTCAAGTATTCACTTTTAAATGCTTGAAAATAGAAGATTATTTTAATTTTCTTGTAAATTGATTTTTAGATTTTTTTCAATAGAGCTTTCAAAAGCTAAAAAAATTATAAATTCAGTAAAACATTAGCACAGATCCAGTAGATATAGTAATCTAAAACAGATAAGGATGTTTTAAGGAAGAATTTAATTTAATCAATAAAAAATACAAATGAGAAAATTATTGAAATCTGATACTTCTCATAATTGTTTGATATTGGTATATATGTAAACGTATCTAAGTAAGCAAATCAGATTTAAATTCCTAAAACTGTTACTATCAGAATTCAGTATAGAATGATGTGCCAGTAGTGCTTTCTTGCACACCATACATGGTAATTTAAGATTTATAATTACAAAAAGAATTGATTAGATTTACGATCAATTTAATCCTAGAATTTTCCTTTATCGCAATAGATAGGTTGGGTAGTAATTTAAATATTTTTTAGATTTAAATAAATTCATAACCTTTTTAAAGAGGAAGATTTAATGATTCTTTACAGAAATCTTAATATGATACTGATGATTATCATCTTCTTTATTTATACAGTAAGGTAGATTATTTTATTCCTTTTTCTTTCATATTTTTTTACTGGATCAAGTAATTTTATCTTTTCGAGGTATTTCAAAATATTTCTTTGCGAAGTATTTATTTAATGTTATTTTGTCTCATATTTAAGAATAAGAAATTGAATTTTAAGTATATAATTGCTTATCTTAGTTTTAGTATTAGAAAGTAAGCATTGAGTAGTTTCTCTAAATTAATATTATTAATTTATATCTTATTAATAATATAAAATCCTGTCAATTATTTAGTTTTACAGATCTCTCAATATGTATTTTTACTTTAAAAAATAATTTATAGCAAAGATTAGGTTATTTATAAGCAATATTTTAATAATATATTGATTTATTAGTTCAAGTAAGTTTATAATATGTTGATTATAAGAACAGTATATAATAATTTAAATTGGATTAGGTAATTTCAAGCTTGCATTTTATTTAACAGAAATAACATCCATTCAAGTTTATTAAATTATATATTTTTTAAGTTTAAATATTGTTTTTTATTTAATGAAAACTTGTAATTTCATTTTAATAAAAAAGGAAATTAATGGCGAGATATTAAGATATTAGTGCTTTACTATAAAAGAATTAGAATCTTTAGAGGTATTCGAAATGAGATTAATGTAATTAGCAATAATTTTTATGTAGTCTTTAAATTCTGAGTGAGGAAATACTTAATAATAATTATGTGTGTGGTTGTGAGTAGATTTGTCTCAAATCAAAGTTTATTCTTTAGAAAAATATGTAAAGAATTTATAAAGTATTTGATAGATGGCTTTGATTTTTGTATTTTAATATCGAGTAATCACCTTAAATCACTTCCGTTGTTTTGTTCGATTTATATAATTTCTAATTTTTAATTCAACCTCCTAACGCAAGAGAGATTCTATACTGCTAGTAAACGCATTTAATAAGTATTTTAAGGCGTTAGAGCACTCACACATACAAAAAATATAAAAATCTTTTATCGAATTTGGAATATTAAATAGTATTAATTTTGATGTCTGTTTGCAATATTTACAAATGAAAAAATACAAAATGTCTAGACATTTTCGTGCATTATGGCATGCACCTCATTGTACAAAGATATAGTTACTCTGCATATGAAAAAAAATCTTAATTGCTAAGCTAAGAGGGGATGATAATTGATGAATTCTATTTTTGGGTCAGCCAACCAGCTAAATTATAATAAAAATTTCAATCATATTTTGTGTAAGCTAGATCAGATCGCATGTATTTTTATTTACATGATTGATAAAATCTGTAAAATAAACAAAGAAAATTAATCATCACAAAATTAATTTTTTATTAAATTGCTGGTGAATGATTAAATTGATTGATTGAGTGTCTCAGTTAATCTAATCAGATGTATAAATTCCATGCACAAATGATTTTCCTTCATAAATGAAATGATAGTAAAATAAAATGATAAAAGTCTTTTAATTCCTTTCCTTTTTGAAAAAAGACTAATCTATTTCCTACCATATAAATCCTTTCGCTTTTATAAGAAATATATAGATTTTAATTCTTTTAAATTTTATCAGCAAATGATCATAAACAAACAAACAAATATACTAAAAGATCTTACTTCTCCTACTAAGCTGTTCAGAAATTCAAAAAGACTAGCTCAGAAACAAAATCTGTAAAGAAGTCTCCTAACTATTGAGATTATTTCAGTTATTTTATCAAATTCGATTTTTAAATTATCTTAATATGGAATATTATAAAAAATCTTATAAAATAGAGAAGCTTACACCTCCCGATCACATTAGCAAAAATTAATAAAGGATTATAATTATTCTCATAAGCATACATAAATCATTCACTTTATCAAAGATTAATTTATCATCTTATTTAATTAAATAGGATTGAATTAGAATCATTAATTTGAAATTTGTGAAATTTTATAAATATTCCCAGTCAATCAGAATAAGAGAAAGAGAGCATTGAATAAAAAGATATCGCTTTATTTCTAAATATATCTTTTTCACTCTTGTGCAAATAATTCGTGGAAGTCCTAATTCTTTTTTTTCTTTCAATTTTTGAGATCTTTTCTTTTTAACTATGTTTGTCTACTTCGTAAATAAAATTTACTGAACAAAATATTATCATGATAGGTATAATTGCTCTGGAAAGAGATAACATAGACTTTTTTGGTTAGCTTCCGAAAGTTTTAGTTGAAATAGATATGGTAAATTATTAATTTTAGATTGCAAGATCTTCCGACCACTAATGAAAGAATAAGTAAACAAATATTATTAATTTCAAACCCAAGTAAAAGGGGATTTATTCATCTATTCTAAGCCAAAGAAAATTAAAAAAGTTCGTAGAACAAATGAGTATTGATATTATTTATTAGGAAAGAGAAAGAATATTGCAAGCAAGTAAATGCCAATTCATTCAGTATTTATAAATCAAATTATCAAGTATATTAGTAAATTTAAACCTACAAAAAAAAAAAAAATAGGGAAAAATAAAAAAGATGCATATAATTATGAATAACTAAAAAATTGTATATTTAGAATTAGCAAGCAGATAGATGATGCTAGAGCAAGCAGCAGTAAAAAAATTTAATTAAAGGCTGATAATAAAAACAGAGTGGGGAATTTTGTTATAATTTATTAATATTCAAAATCAATTTCAAAGCAAACAATTTCCTAGAATACACAAAAAAAGAAAAAGTAATCTAATTGCTTTTAATAAGCAAACTAAGCTGAAAACTTAAATAATACCGCTGCTACTACTACTACTAATATTAAAACAATCAAAGATTTAAGCAAATAATAAAAATGGGATTAAACAGTTCTAAAGTTGTTAGAGTAAATAACATTTTATTTTCTTAAGACATTCTATCCTCTCAAATAATAGAATAATCTTCTATATTCTTGAGAGGGTATTACGATAGAATATCCTTTTCTTACCTCCTTTATCTTAAAATTTAGCTTAGCCCTGATTTAGAAGATAAGATTATGGGTGTCTTTAAAAGAATTGACACAGATGGATCTGGCACCATTGATAAGGAAGAAACAATAAAATTCTGGTAAGCAGAATTAATTCAATTTAGCATAATTTATTCTCTCATTTAGAAAGAAAGTTATAATAAAACTTCATTTTGATTTGCGCTATTATTTATTTATGATCGCCTTCAACTAACGAATAGATTCTACAAAAATTAAAGAAATAATTAATTATTAAGAGAGAGAGAATATAGTTAATTATCATTATCTAACAATAATTTTGCAAGAGTAATTATAACTAATATTTATTATTAAATAATAATAATAGGAAATCTAATTTCGCAAAGGTCAATACCGAAGAACTCTTCAAGGCTGTTGATTTAGATGGTAATGGAAATATCTCTGAAGATGAGTGGTTAGAGTTCTGGTAGGAAGTTAAAAGGGCTGGCCACTCAGAACAAGAAATTGAAGATGAAGTAATTAATTTTCTTATCATTTTCCTATTATCAAATTAATTCTAATAAAAATAAAACAAAATACTTAATAATCAATTCTTAATTAATTTTCTTTATTAATAGCTTGAAAACTTATTAGAAGGTTTCTCTTGGGTTAGCTTTGGTAATGTTGAAGATGCTTCGAGACGCTGCAACAAATGATTGAGAAGATGAATACTTAATCTCACAATTAGTATAAATAACAAAATAAATATTAAACAATCAAATCAAAAATAAGCTGCTAAGTCCTTTGTCATTTTTAATAATCTACTTATACAATTTAATTTCTTTTGTAGTTACATTACCTCCCTCCCTCCTCCTCTGATGAGCAAACATTTGCTTATTTAAAGTAGCCAATTTGCTTGTCATAACGATCACACTATAAATAATAATGAAACTAAAACAATTTAATCTATTCATATTTAAATATAAAAACTCAAACAAACATATAAACCAACCAATTATAAATGGGAAACCAATAAATTAATAGCTCTTGTATATTCAACCAAAAACCAAATAAACAAATAAAAACCTCACTAATAAAATTGAATAATAAAATAATTAAAAATTATTTCAACTAAAACCTACCTACCAAACCATACTACTTTCATTACTAACTTCTAGGATTCTTTATTTGCCTACTTGTCAACATACATATATACTCTATTAAGTTTTCTAATAGAGTAAAACAAATAGCTACCTACTAACTTATCCAAGTATTAGATCAATTATTTGCTCAATTCATTTAAATATGAAGTAAAATAATAAAAAAGGATAGAATATTATTTATTTTCACTCTATCTAATTGTAATAATTAGGAGAAAATAAATATCTTAATCAACCTACTAATCAATCAATCAATAAAAATCTAATCTGCTTCTTTTTGCTTATATCTATGTATAAAAGTATTTAAAATATTTGGATAAGGAAGGAACGACACAAATAAAAGATATCTACTAATAAATATCCAACAATTGTTATCTAATTTGAGGATAGAAAATATCCACACAACAATAATAATATATAAAAGTTAATTTATAAATATATATATGAGGAAGTACCACTCATCTTTTCATTAATCAATCAATCTATCTATCAATTCATTCATCTATTCATACATACATACATTCATTCATTCATCAATCTAATTCTGATTTTATTTTGTAAATAATTTATACAGTATCTAATCAGTAATACTTTGTAAATATTATTTTTCAAGAAATTTCTAAAAGGAGTAACTTTATATGCTATTTTTCCCTCCTATTCCCTACTTTTTTCCTTTTTTCTTAGATTTCTTGAAAATTCTATCTCATCCTATTTTTACTACTTTTCTTAGCTTCACGTATTCTAATAGATTGAAATAGCAGCATACAATTCTATTAGAAAAATCAATTCTATCTTTTCTGTTCTTAAATAAATTATTAAAAAAGTATATTTATCTTAACCTCTACATCAATAAATATAATTCTAATCTAGCTAGAATAAAAAAAACTATACTTTGTAGTAAAATAGATGTAATTTTAACTATATTTTTAAAAATAATATTAAGTAATTTATAATCTAATTTTATGCTGAAAGTATGTCATCATATTTAAAAAGAAACGATAATAAAAAAGAAATTGAATATGAATTAAAATTAAGTAAGCTGATTGATTGAAAGCTTAAGCCCTAATTTTATAATAAAATAGATAATAATTAATTCGATTTTGTTATCAGTTGAAATTATTATATTTCCTCTCCTTCAACCTTAAATGCAAGTAAATTCTAAGTGGCTATAATTAGTCTAATTTTTATGAATTAACGAATCATTTATAATAATTAATGGTCAAATAGAAAATAAATAGAGAATACCCAATATAGAAAAGATATATATTAAATAAATCGTTTGTAAATTTGGTCTATACCAATAAAAATTTATTTATCTATAACCAAATATTTTATTAACCTTTTCTCTGGTTACACTCAAATATTTTACAGTGTGCGATTTCTCTTTCATTATCTTCTGATTAGTTTTATAACCTAATCTTCTCTTTGAAGTATGCTTTAAACTCTTCTAGCTAACATAATTCAAGAATTTTATACTTTAATTCCTAAATTTTTTGTGATTTTAGTGTTGATATAAAAGCACTCTAACAATAAATTTAATAATTATAATTAAATTTGATGGAAAGACCAATTTAGACTGTAAAAAAAATAATTTTCGACCTAAGACTTAATACCAATATGAAGAATCCTCAATTTAAATAAACAAGCATCTAGTTTATTTTTCTATACAATTAAGTTAAACTAGATACATTTAGGATATTTTCTAGTATTGGAACATAAAAATATCCTTGAAATTATCTATTTTGAAAGATGTAAGTATTAAAAATAATCTTAGGATGAGATAAATTAATTAATAGTACTATTCAAAACACTAATTATTTTCAAAAGAAGATCTTACATTAGATTTGATTTATTATGACTAAAGCTATGCTATTAATATTAGTATGAATTTATCCAATTTAAAATGAGATTTTATTGCTAATAAACTGTAATCCTTTCCTGCTATTATATTATAATATTACCCTTCTTTAGTTTTTAAAATCTGAAGAAAATTCAGATTTGTAAGAAACTAATAAATAAGAACAGCTAAATTTTGAAGATAGACAAATTATTTGTGAAAAAACTCTTGAAGAAATCTATCTATTAATCAAAAAATTCAGAACTAGAGCTGGTTGAATTTTACAATTGCTGCTTAAAGATAGAAATATTTACATTTCTTTAAAAATATTATCTATGAATTTTCTCAGATTGAATATTATTAGGTCTATGATTTGCTAGCTTGTTTTTATTGGATCTTAAATTTACATTTTTAAAATGTAAAAACTTTTCTTACACATTTTAATCAACCAGACCAGATTGTAAAGATAATTTAATTATTATCGAAAATTTAAAATACTTAACTTAGCCCATCTTTTTTTCTAGTATACCTACACATTATTGATTGAAATTTGAATGATTATAATATAGTATCCATAGTAAATAATATAATATTTTATTTAGATTATTAAATTCAATTTATCTCTATTAATTATTCTTTTACTATGAAATTAATTATTCATTTAATAATTTTTAATAATCTATTTCTACTTATTAGAAACTTAAGCAAATTTAATATAATTTACTTTGATATTCTTTAATTCATTTATTTTCTAATTGTCTTCATTTTTTAAAGTTAATGTTTTAACATATTCCATTTTCAGGAAGCTATCATAATAAGAATTGAGTTCTCTAGAAATAAAAAGCATAAATAATTAAAATTAATAATGATAGAGAGAATCCCAATAGATGGAGATTTATATCACTTAGAGATATATGGGTAGTAGAATCCCTTATTATTAAAATCAAATATTATTATTATTATTATTAATTAATTATTTATATTTTAAACTTTATTAATTTTTATTTTTAAAAATAAAATAAAATTGAAAAAATATTGCGTTTTAAGAAATGTAAGAAAAGGATTTTAAAAATGTAAATATATTATTTTAAAAAATAGATGAAAAAATTATTATTGTTTTCAAATTAAAAGTAGATTCAACTAAATTATTTAGAAGATAATTAAACTTTAAATTTTAGGTATGTATTTAAATTAAATTATTTTAACTTCTTAAATGCAGATTTCTATCTTTTGTTGACATTAATTTGCCTTTTTAAATATAAAAGTGAAAATAGCATAGGAGCTTTGGGGGCTTGTTATTTAGGATCCATATTAGGAAGCTTCTAATAACTTACTAAATTTACTCTGAGTTTGGAGTACTATTTTTGTTAATTTTATTTTCTTTTAAACTTTCACTTCATTCACTTCAAATTATTTTATGTATAATATTTACCTTTTAAAAACTCAAGAGAAAATAATATTGGCGATTAGGGTGCTTATGATTTAGGTATTGGATTAGGAAAATGCTCAAACCTTACTACATTGACTATAAGTTTGAAGTAAATCTTATAATATTTTTGGGTTTCTCCACTTTTTATTATTCTAATTTATTCTCTCGTTTTTGTAGTTTTTACTTAACTCTTTAAAAAAGTGAAAATAATATAGGATTCTAGGGTGCTTCTGGATTAGGTTCTGGATTAAAAAACTGCAAGTAACTTTCTAAATTAACCCTAATTCTATCGTAAAGCTATTTACCTATCAAATATTCTTAATATAAAATTAATCTCTCATTAATTTTTAAATATAAAAGAAATAATAACATAGGGGATAAAGGAGCTTGCTACTTAGGAATCGGATTAGGAGATTGTTCATAATTAACTACATTAACTCTAAATTTAGAGTGAAATTTTTTTATTATCTATATTATTATTTTTATTTTATTATTTAAAATTATAAAGTTTAAATGGTATTGAAACCTAGGGAGCTTGTGATTTAGGATCAGGATTAGGAAATTGCTCATATCTTACTAAATTATCTCTAAATTTGAAGTATAATTAGCTATATTTTTATGTCTCTATGTTATACTATATATTAATAAATTTTAAAATAAAGTTATAATAGTATTGGCTTCTAAGGTTTTTGTAGCTTAGGATCTAGATTAGGAAATTGCCCTTAACTTACTACATTAATCCTAAGTTTTGAGTAAATATGACATTGAAAAATTTCTTTCATTTTAACTTAAACTAATAATTAAAGTCAAAATAGCATGGGAAATTAGGGTACTTGTGATTTAGGATCTGGATTGTTCAGAAATTACTCATAACTTACTGAATTAACTCTAGTTTTTGGGTAAAATTTTAAATTACATTTATAAATTAAGAAGTTAAAATTTCCCAATTTATAAATGTAAATTAGGAAATAAATTACAAATTAATTTTTTCAATTGCAAAATATCTATTTATGCACATTAAATTCTCTTACACTTTCATACGAAATTACTCTCTATTTTTTTATCATTTAACTGACTTTTTTTATAATAAAGTGCTAATAAAATTGGTGATTTAGGTATTTGTGATCTAGGGTGTGGATTAGGAAATCTCTCATAACTTACTACTTTAACTTTAGAACTAGAGTCAATCAAATTTTATATTATATATTTTAAATTAATTTTATTCATTCTTATTTCCTTATTTTTACTTACCTCTAAATATAATTTAGTGAAAATAATATTGGATGTTAGGGTGTCTGTGATATAGGATCTGGATTAGGAAGTCTGTCTTAGCTAACTACACTATCACTGAATTTAGGGTAGAATTTTATACTATTAATTTTCTTCAAATTTAATTTTAAGTTTATCTTCTTTATTTTTTATTTAGAATTTTTTCTTAAATTTTTTTTAAAAAGTTATAATAATATTGGAGATTCAGGTATCTGTGGATTAGAATCTGGATTAAAAAATTGCTCATAACTTACAACATTAACATTACATTTATTGTATTACTTTATTTTATTATCTTCAATTTTTGATTGTGTACTTTTGAGAACTAACTTTAAATATTAAAAGCTCAAATGATATTGGAGACAAAGGTGTTTATGATTTAGGATCTTGCTTAAAAAATATCACCTAACTTACTACATTAATTTTAAGTTTGGAGTAAAATTTTATATTTTTTATAATTTCTTTACATTTTTCATTTCTATTGTATTTTTTGTATTTAACTATTTAATGATAATAAAGAGAAAATAAGATAGGATATTTAGGTGCTTGTGATTTAGGATCTAAACTAGGAAATTGCTCATAGCTTAAAAAATTATCTTTATTTTTGATGTAGAATTTTTTCTTTTCAACTTCTATTTTTTATTTCGTGTACACTCTCTATAATTAATTTATCTTTACTGAAATCATTAAATACAGCTTTAATAATATTGGATATGAGGGTGCCTTAGGTTTAGGATCTGGTTTAGAGAATTGTTCTTAACTTAATTCATTAACTCTGAGTATGGAGTAATATTTAATACTTAATCTTTGATTTCAAATTAAGAACTTTTTTAAGAAAAGAACAATTTTTAAAAAATATGGTTTTATTATTTATGAATAGACCAGAAGGTAATTCAAAATTTCTGAAGATAAGAAGATTAGTTTAGTATAATATGACCTGATGGTATAATTAAAATTTATTTTATTATAATTTAAAATGATCTTTTTATTTTTAAGATTAATAGTAATAAAATTATCAATCAATCAGCTACGATAACCGCCAATATTTAAAATATTAAATATGAATTAACAAAAAGTAAAAGAAACTAAAAAAAATATTTTGTAACAAATTTTTGGGCTAGATTAATATTAAGATTTAAAAATTTATTTATTCATGTTAGTAAGCTTAATTTATCTATATATTTAGATATTTAAAATAAAAATATCATGATGAAACAAATAATAATATAATAAAAAACATAATTCATAGTTTAAAATTTAAAATTAATAATCAAAACATTAAATTTTTTTGAAAATAGTGCAATATGAAAATGAAATAGTAGGACTAATGTGCATAAGTAAATTTGATATGAATACGTGAAGTACATAGAACAAGCAAGCAATAAAGCGAACACGTAATAATATTTTGCAAATTTTCAGTTTAATTTGCATTTTAATTAGTTGAATAAGATAAATTATAAAGTTAAATTATTTTTAATGCATCTTAATCAATCAATACACATATCAGCAACTAACTTTTCTATGTGTTTACTTAAGTATCATAAAATCAACCCAAAATTTGTTGTTTAACGGTTTCTTCATTGACACCCCACTTTTCATAAGGCTTATTGTAAGGTCTCTTAGAAATGAATTAAGCATATTCCATAAGAGCACTTTTTTATGTTAAATAATAATGTTTTAATACATAGTTATATAAATCTATTTTCGATTATTGAAATCTGTTTGTAATTGGCTATTGAGTATAGAATGCTAAATTTATGGCTAAAATTCTCTATTATTATTTTATCTTCTAAAAACGGTAGATAGGAACATTTTATTAGTTATTTATTTCATTCTTTAACTTAATTTTAAATTTAATATTTCCCTTATTTGTCTCTAATTCAAAAATATATTTATAAAAAGTTTTAAATAATGAGTAAATACCCTTCTTCTTCGAGTAAAACTCTAGCCTTGAGCTTTTCAAGTCTGACGAGTTCAGGATCATATTCACTTTCGTTTTGTTCTATCATCCTTTATTTTATAAATTAAAAATTTTAAATAAGCTTAAATTAAAGATTATAAATAAATTAATATTGCTAACGAATCGAATGATCTATTATTATTGCTGATTTTTAATTTAAAATATAGCAAAAATATTCATATCATTTCAAATTTCCTATAAAAGCTACAAAAGATATAAATTAGCTATTTGATAGGACAATAAAATTTTGAGTAGGTTGATTTGTTAAAATATATTAAATTAGTTATGAAATGTACTTAAGGTTCTTGAGGACTTGGATTCTGTCAAGTTGGAGGAGAACGTCTTGGGGATTAACGAGGGATTCGTATTGACCCTTTTGATAGAACTTTTTAAGGATTTCGAATTCAGCTCTCTCTTCGTCAGGGATCTAGCTCTTAATAATATTAGCCATATTTTCGACTTCTCTTTACATTCTAAAATTTGAAAGAAAATAGTATTAATAATATGGAGAGAGTAAATAAATCTATTCTCTATAAATGAAATTGTTATATTCAGCGCTTGTCATTTAATTTCTTTATCATTTTATATTGTATCTTTTGCAAATTTTCTCTTAAAATAAATCAATTTGATAGCTTTTGCAGAAGATATTTATTTATCAGTATTGAAACCCATTCTTTCTTTGATTTGATTATTTCTTTGAATACTAAAGAAGAAGGAAGAGTCTTTCTATCTTTCGCGTTGAATTTAACAAAGAAACAACAAATTGGTAGCTTTTTTGAGAATAGAAAATCGCAATCCTATTTATATAATAAATGTATTACTGAACAACCTAGTCCTTCATGTTAATGGTAGCTCTGGAAGGAGCAGATTGAGAATCGATTTGGTTCAAGTAAGATAAACTTCTATGGGCAGCTAAGCTAATTGTATTTATAACATATTATAATGTTAATATTATATTTATGCATCTTAAATCTATTTGCAAGATAACAAGCGAGTGAAGCTAATAAAATTTCTTTCTGCTTTTTCCTCATTTTTTATCTGCACTATGATTTCTTTGTTGCTATGTTTCCTTTTTTAGCAAGATAATTCTATTTACTTTTAAATTTAGTTGCTGATCTTGAAAACAAAATTTCTGATAGCCATCTCTTATGTCTAATTTCTTTCCCTTATTTTGTATAATTTTAATTTACTTTATTATTCTTTTCAAGATAAACTTCTTCGTCTTATTTCCCTTTTATTAAATACTTTTTTTCTCTTTTTGTTTTCATTCACTCAAACTCATGTGCAAATTGCATACAAGCCACCTAATAGAATGAATGAATTTATATTTAATAAATGGATATACTCAATCTAACTAACATTTTAGTTGTTTGCAAATTAATCAATCTTCCTTCCTCTTTAAGAATCTTATTTATCTTTATTTATTTTATTTGAAAAATAAAAATTCAATTGAATCTTATCATTATAATACTCCTCATACAATTTGATTCGATTTATTAATTTACAGATCTTTTTGAATATAATTACCTTCCATTCTTTAATTTATTAAAAGATATTTAATTAATTAAATTAATTAATTATTGGCATGGCATATCAATAGTTTAAATGGGAATGAATAGATTAATAACAAAGTAATCTCATATTTATAAAATAACATATAAAATGACTTTAATTTTAAAACAATAATTCTTTCTTTAATTTGTTTTCTTTAATCTTTATTGATAGTAAGGTAAGGATGGTAGTTTTAATATAAGGTTAATTAATTTATAGACATTTTTAATCACCTTAATAGGTAATTTTATTGTAGTAGTTCTCTTTTTCAGTAATCTATAATTTCTTCAAATTCCATATTTTCTAAATGCAATTATTAATCACTGAATGTTTTCTTATGAAAAATGGCCTCTGGAGTTGAGAAAGTGCTAGCACTATCTTCCTCTGTACTAGTTGTATTTTCTGTAATAAGATATTGTTTTTGATTTAAGGGTGGATACTATTAATCTTCTTAATCTTCTTCCTAGTCCATTTAAGCCTCATAATTTGAAGTAATAAAAGAGTTAGCAATATCATTAGTATCTGGATGAACAACGAATTCACTAATTTTCTGAATATATTGCATTAGTTTATTGAAGTCTTTGTTAACTTATGAATTATTCGAAATTTCATTGTTTCGCATCAAGTGATGAAGAGTGATATAATTAGAATATGAACCATCTTCAAAGTAATGATAATCTTATGAATTGTGTAATGAGTATCTAATATTTTAATTTTTACAAATTTCAATTAATTAATTTTAATATTAAAATCTAAAAGAATATATCTACCTTATGCATTAAATCACCTCTTTATTGAAAGATTTTTCTTTTGACTCAAAAGGGTAAAGGTATTTAGCTACTGTATGAGACTCACCTTCTTATAAGTTCCTTTTTTATAACAAATGTTATCATCAATTTTTATCTGCTATTTTTACGAGTAAAGCTCTTAAAGATTAAGGTAGTTTTCATATTGGCTATCCTTTTAGAATAAAGCTATTTATGAACAATATCCATTCTTTATACCTTCTATTTTATGTTCTCCTACACCTGTTAATTCTACTATCTTATATCCTGTTTTTAGTTTAATGATTTTATTTTTATTTATCTTGAATGAATTATTAGATTTTATTACCAAATCTCTTGGATACACTCTAAGCCCAGTTAATAAATTAATTTTGATTCCATTCGAACTTATGATCATCATCTCGGAATAAAACCCCTTACTCTCTAAGAAAAAAACAATTAAGTTCATAAGAAGTAATTTATTGCTTCTATTTATTAATAATTGTTTACTCAAAATTGAAATAGACATTAAAGTCTGCATTAGGAGTAGAAATAATAACATATTAAGGTCTAAGAAAGGCAAAAATATTTTCTTCTAGTAGATGTATATCTTCTACTTAGAGGTGCTCAATAAGTTCTATGAGAGTTATAGCATCATAGTTCTAGTCTTTAAGGTGCTAAATCTTATTCAAGGCACTACCTTAATAAAGATTAACTACTAACTGATGGTCTCTCTTGCTAGCATATTAGTCTTGAATTAAGTCGGGCTTAGCATTCTATGATGTTTTTATTAAATTAGTAAATTATAATAGGCACACCATAATTAAGCATCAAAGTTTATAATATACCAGCTTGGTTTCAGTTTCAAGAACATGAGAATCTATGTCAACACCATCCTAAATAGAGAAATGATTTTTAAATATATTTTAATTATTTTATTTATTTACAATCTAGACGAAATCAATATTACGAGAAAGTCTTTGAATAAGCTTACCACTATTACAGCCCATGTCCAAAATCTAAATATTATTAATAATAAAGATTAGATGAGATAAAGGAATATAGTTGTAATGAATAGTAACAGAACCTTTTTGCAATTGAGAGAAGATAATTTAGTGGCTGCATATTGATGTCTTTTTTCCCAGACCTTCATGCCAATAGGATCTAAAAATACATCTGTCTCATAGCATTGTATCATTTTTTATTATTTTATTTTTTTTATGAAAAATTTAGATTTTAGATATCTTAGTTATTCTTTCTTTTTTTAATATTCCTAACATACTAAACAATTGGCTAATATTTTTTCTAAGCTATTTATCTGTTTAATTTATAAACTAAACGGCACTAAAATATAGCTAGCTAGATCTTTAATCAAAATTAACTTTATAGCTTAAATTTTCAATTTTACTTTGAACTAGATTATTTAAACTATATTTAAAGATTAAAAAAATTATTTTAATTTATTTAAGAACTTTTTTAAATGATTTGGACTAATAATTCAATAATCTTAATCTTAAAATATACCTAATACTAAGGGTAGATATTAATTAGGTATTTGTTAAAAATTAGATTATTTTATAATGAAATATAATCCTTTATATAAATTAGATATCATTCTTTAAATTGTGCCTACTCTTATTTGTTTATTTAGAAAGAACATTATCAAAATTAATTTAACATTTTAAGGTAGAAGATAATAAGTATTTAAAAAATAATATTTTTTTTAAAATTAGATTGGGTGATATTCTTATAGAATAATTAAATTGAAATAAGCTGAAGATGTAAGTATTAAAAACCTACTAAACCAAGCAAATTTTTATTTGAATACTGAAATTAATGCTTTTATTTAGTATTTAAAATTAAATAAATTATATATTTTTACTTATTCTTAATTTTAAAAATAATTCAAATCAATATTTTTCTTTAAATACAAATAGTTAGCTTTTAACAAAATACATGTATTTGTTTACATATTAAAAGTTTTAAAAAGGTAATTTGTAAATTATCCTACTGAATGGATGAATTTAAAAATTAACTTGCAGCTTTTTATATAGAAAAGCTCTATTCCATTTTAAAATAAGTCATCAGATTTGCACCAATTTTAAAACTCATTAAATCTATTTATTATAATTATCTTTTCTATATTATAATAAATTCAAAGTATACCTCATATTTGCTATTAATAAACATTTATTCTATCAATTTTCATTAAAGAAAAATTTTATTTTGTTAAAATATTTATCGTTTTTATATTTACTTAAATTATTATTATTTTACCTTTTAAATAGAAATTTATAGATAATTTTTTCTGTAATTTGAATTTGGAAATAGATGCTTTAGTATTCAAAATATAACTTTCAGAAAGATAGTTAATATATTTAGAAAGTAGAGAGAAAAAAGGAAAGTAGCCAATAAATTATAAAGTTGACTGTAAATCTATTCATAAAGAATGAATGGAAATAAGTAAAATATATGAAATATCTATTAATTTAAAAAGAGAAGATGTGAATAGAATTATTAATAAAATGATGTATTTATTAAAAAAATAATCTTAAATGAATGAATAAATGAATTATTGAGCAAATGAATGCCTGAGTGTTAGGGGTTTTCTATATATTTTCAATTTAAAAAGTTAAATAAGAAATATTTGTGTGCGTTGAATAGTAATAATTATTAAATTAATATATATTGAGTGCCTGTGTATTAGACTCAATAAAAAGGAAGAAAAGAAAATAGGAATAAACACTCACACCTTATATTAATCACAAAAATGTCCAAGAGATTAAATTTTAGATAAGATAACATAGATGTAATAATCTATTATGATAGATAAATGTCTTAAATAAAATCATATTTCTATTTAAATTTAGTATAAAGAGCTCCTTAAAAGGAGAGAAGAAAAGCGTAAAAAGCTCGCCACTAAGAAGAATCCTTTCATTTTATGTACTTTAATCTTTTTTCATTTTTAGAAGACAAGTTTCTTCATCAAACTCATAATATGTGCTCTCTCTCATTAGAAATAAAATTAGCAGATTAAACTTTAAATCTTGTCTTAGTAAAGGGGATGATATTACATGCTTAATGAGTTTGAAAAATTATATTAATTCTGAATTGCTCACTCATTTCATTTATTTTAATATAAATTAATAGCGGTTTCTGAAACGGATCATGAAACTTACTCCAAACTTTATAAATTTAATCCAAATGTAATAATA
This sequence comes from Tetrahymena borealis, assembly GCA_000260095.1. NCBI lineage: Eukaryota > Ciliophora > Oligohymenophorea > Hymenostomatida > Tetrahymenidae > Tetrahymena > Tetrahymena borealis. Next base: position 454,728 of record JH651236.1, on the reverse strand, counting down.
GAATTTCATTAGATAACTTAGAATTTTAGAGATAGTGAAGGAAAGGAGATAATTATTATAAAATACTAATTTAAAAGGAAATCTTAAATGAGTTCAATAAAGGAGGTGCAAGTGATGCAATCGTAAAAACTATTTAGAGTGATAAAAAGGCTTCTCTCTCTATGTCAAAGAGTAGATAAACTGAAACAAAATCTCCAAATAAAAGCAAAATATCAGGTACTTTAAAATAAAATAAACAAAAGGGAAAAATGAATTAGGCATACAAAATAATGGCGTTTGTACCCATTAATAGAATATTATTGATTTATTAGCTTTTACTAAATCATTACTATTTTAATTGATGATCGATTAATCAAATCATTTGAAAGAAAGTATTTTTTAATAACTTTATAATTTATAAATGCAGAAAAAGTTTATAGAGAATAAGAGGAATTCGAAATGGAAGACCAATAGTTTTTAGAAGAGGATGAATATGAAAATGGAAAATTAAGAGAATTAGAAGAAGAAAACTAAGAGATATATACATAAATAGTGCAAAACTTATTTAATGAAGCAATGAAAAAACCTGTAAATAAAATATAGAATGCCTTGTTCGTTGACTAATATGTGGCTGCTGAACTGGCATAAATTGTTACAGGAGAATAAGCCATTTCATTCTTCGCTAAGGTAATTTTTAAATACATTTATGGCTACTTAACATCTTTCTTTATGCATTGGTATTTTTTTACCATGAAATTATCCCCACTCAACAAATTTTGATTTTGAACACTTTGATTTATTGATTAATTAATTGTTTGTTTTTTTTTTGTTTGCATTTAATTAAAAAATGAAACTCTATCTATCCATCAAAAGAGGCATTAATCAAATCTCATACCAATATTATAACAATATCTTTTTTTATATTTTCCTTCAAAGGAAGATCCCTACCTACACTCAATCATTCAATATTATAAGCTTCAAGCACAAACATACAAACAAATTATTGGTTTTTTTCTTCATTATTTATTAATATTTTTTTGAAAATTTTGAATTTTCTTCCAAATAAAAATTATTTAAAAACAATAATATAGAATGGATTATAATTTATGAAATTTTATAACCATTATTTAATTTAATTATTTATTTAGCATTATTATTATTTTTCTCTATATCAATTATTTAAATAAAATAGTATGGTAATACCACCCCTATTAAATTCATTAATTGTGTTAAAGATGATCACCATCCTCCTGAAATATTTAGACCTTATGATTTAAAAGTTAATAATGTAAGCGAAAACCAAAAAGAACTTACTTTAGATGAATATTATACAATTTCTGCTCATGGTATTGTTCATGTATTCACAGCTAAAGGAAAGAAAGGTACTTTATAAATATTTGCCTCAATATTCATTTAATATTAATAAAATTATTAATAACTAACTAAAAGCTTTGGGAAATAGTGATACAAGTACTGAAGTTATTTCATTGTCAGATTGGATGCATGAATCAACTATGTTTAACATCATTACTAATATATAATTCTTTAAGAACTATGCAATTACTAAAATCTTTAATATTTGGAAAGCTAACGTTCATTATAGAATCTTCTGTAAGACCCGTAAGAAATTAATTCATGATACTTTCATTGCAAAGCCTGCCTTTGCAAACCACCTCATGTCAATCAACCAACATATGTACGAAATATAAAACACCAAGACCGTTTCTAATAGTATAGTTCAATAAAAGGTAAACAAACTTATATTTTTATTTATCAACTAAAAATCTAAATTTTTAAATGATAAATTATAGATTTGGGATTAAGAAGAATTCAAGTAAGATCAAAAGAAAGCTAGAACAGAAGCCCAAAGAAATTACGAATCAATAGTTGAAAAGGTGATAATTTTAGTCGAAGTCGTATGCAAAGAAGTAGACTAAAGAACTAAGATTAAAGAACAATCTGAAATTGAAGAGGCTAGATTTGGACAGTAAGTTAAATCTAAGCCCAGATATGAAATAGCTCTAGAAGCCAAAGAAAGGGCCTATCTCTTGGAAAGAGCTATTAAGGACAGAGAAAAACTAAGAAATTTCATCCGTTTAGTTGATTATCTCTGTGTTGAAACTCTAGTTCACACTAATCTCATTTCAATGAACACTTTGATGGAAGAAATGAAGAGAGAAAGAAAGCAAGGTCTCTTTGGATCAACTGTTATTGTAAATTATTTTTTTATAATAATTAAATTGATAGTTTTCTAATCATACTATTATTATTGATTCATTAAGTTCGATGTATCCAGAATGAGTTTCTCTCCTGATGAAAAGGAAGTTAATGATACTCTTGTGAAATTATTAGAAGATATGGTTAACACCATGTAAAGCCCTTCACTCAGAGTTATTCATCATTTCGAATCTTATATTAAGAATCTTAGCACTGAAAACATTTGTGATGTCTCTAAGATTATCTTTGATTCAGTTGATTATGAAAATATCAAGAATGAAGTTATGCTTAAAATATAAACTGACTTTAAGAATGCTCAAGACTACGTTGATGAAAAGTAATTAACTCATTTAAAGAATTTTAGATTTTAATTTGTCATAAAAACAAAAATAGGTATGAAAAATGTAGACCTGTTCACAACTTTAAGTCAGAATGGAACTTCGAAGCTTTCAAGGCTGAAGAATAGAAAATTGAAACAATAAAAATTAGAATTAATGAATTAAATAAATGGATTTCAGATATTCAACAATACATTAAGGACACTGTCTAAGGTGTTGTATAAATTCAAGGCTCAAAGATTAAATCCAATTTGGATGACTTTGTTAAGAAGCAATTGGAACACATTAGAGTATACTTATATGACTAAATGAAGAGAAAGGCTGAATAATTACATAAATAGCTTCAATAATACAATAGTAATTTATCTAAACCTCCTTCCAATACATTAAAAGACTATGCTACCTATATCAACTTCTACAATGAAGTTCTTGATGCTGCTAAAGATAGCAAACTTGAAAAGAAGAAACAAGAAATTGAAGAAATGCATTATGAATTAAAGATTAAATTCACTAATGTTTCAAATAGTGGTAGTACAAGTGGTACTGATGAATTATTGCTCGAAAATATTCAAAATGAATACTTGAAGATAGGAAGATCACTCAAGGAGGCTGAAACCAGTATCAAGGAAAATTAAGCTCAAATGATTAAGAAATTAGAAAATGACTACCAAAAGTTGCAACAAGATATTAAATAGACTGCTCTTTCAGTTAATTAACCTATTTTATGCTCTGATGAAACTTCTTCCAGTCAAGCACTTAATTTATTGTAAACAATTAAAATCTAGATTGAAGGTAACTAAACTAAGACTGGTGGTGAATATGGTGGTTTACAAGGAAAGTACAAAAATCTCCACTACTATTCCTCTTTAATGTAATTCAATCTACAGGAAACAAGAGATCTTAAAGAATTAGAAGCCAAGTATAATGATAGAAACATGCTCTGGTCTCACTACGATGAATTCTAAACCAAAGAAGACGAATGGAAGAAAAATCCCTTTAATCAACTTAATTCTGAAGATGTTGAAAAAGACATGAGAAAATACAAGCAAGGTATTGCTAAACTTAAAATGAATATTCACAACCTTACCACTGAGGAGAAGGATAAGGTACTAGAAGCTTATGAGAAGAAGTAAAAAATAATTTCATTATAAATATGTTCTTTTTATTAATTTATTTTTCTTTATCAATTAGATACAAGAGCTTCGAAACTAATATGCCTATTATTATAGCTTTGGGTAACAAGGATTTACAAGTTAGACATTGGAAGAAAATTTTCGATATCCTTTAATTACCTATTTCTCCTGGTTAGACTTTCACCCTTTTAGATTTAATGAGTTCTAACGCAGCTGAAAAGATTGAAGAAATGGAAGAAATCTCAGGAAGAGCTAGTGGTGAAGCCGGTATTGAAAGATAAGTAGATGAAATTAAAAAGAAATGGTAAGAATTGGCATTCATTGTAATGTCTTACAGAGATTATAAGGATAAGTTCATTTTGGGTACAGTCGAAGATATTATAGCTGCTTTGGATGACCATCAATTGAAGATCCAAACTATGCTTGGTACTAAATATGTTACTGAAATTAGACCAGTTGTTGAAGATTGGGAAAAGAAATTGGTTTTAATTTCTGATATTATTGATGAATGGCTTTATTGTTAAAGACAATGGATGTATCTTGAAAACATTTTTTCTGCTGAAGATATCCAGAAGTAACTCCCTTAAGAAACAACTAAGTTTATGTAAGTAGATAAATTCTGGAAAGAAACAATGCTCAAGACTAACAAGAGACCTCTTGTCCAAGATGTAAGATATTTTAAATATTTAGAAATTGTATTAAATATAAATCAATGATATTATTAATAGTGTTGTTCAAATGAAGATTTATTGAAGAAATTCTAGATGTACAATAAGATGTTAGAAGATATTTAGAAATGTTTAGAAAATTATTTGGAAACAAAGAGAGCTGCATTCCCTCGTTTCTATTTCTTGTCAAATGATGAATTGCTTGAAATTCTTTCATAAACTAGAAATCCTCATGCTGTACAAGGTCACTTGAGAAAATGTTTCGATAATATCAATCGTATTCAATTCACTGAAGATGATGAATCAAAGGAAATCATTGCAATGTAATCAGCAGAACCTGAAATTATGCCAGAAAAGGTTCCTTTCTTTGCAAGTGTATTCGCAGAAGGTGCAGTCGAACATTGGTTGTTTAGAATTTAAGAAATGATGATCAAGACACTACATGACATCACCAAGAAGGCTCTATTGGACTATCCTGAAAATGGTTTAGAAAGAAAGGAATGGCTATTCAAATATCCTGCTTAACCTATTTTAACTGTTGATTAAATTAAATGGACTGAAGGATGCACTGATGCTATTGTGAAGATGTAAGAAGGTAAAATGACCGGCTTGTCAGAGTACAATGAATTCATGAAGGCTTTAATTGATAGAATGGTTGACATTGTAAGAGGTCAATTAAATATTTTAGAAAGAACATTGATGGGTGCACTGATTGTCATAGATGTCCATGCTAGAGATGTCGTATCTACCATGACTCAATTAAATGTTAGCTAATTAAATGACTTTGAATGGAGTAAATAACTTAGATATTATTGGGAAGTAGAAGAAGACAACTGCTTTGTAAAATAAACCAACACTAGATTCAAATATCGTTTCGAATATCTAGGTAATGGTCCTAGATTGGTCATTACTCCTTTGACAGATAAATGTTATATCACTCTTACTTCTGCTAAATATCTTTCCTATGGTGGTGCTCCAGCTGGTCCTGCAGGTACAGGTAAGACTGAAACCACAAAGGATTTGGCAAAAGCTTTGGCTGTATAGTGTGTCGTCTTCAACTGTTCAGATGGTCTTGATTACAAGACTATGGGTCGTTTCTTCAGTGGTCTTGCTTAATCTGGTGCTTGGGCTTGTTTTGATGAATTTAATCGTATTGATATTGAAGTACTTTCTGTCATTGCACAACAAATCTTAACTATTCAAGTAGCTATAAGAAAATAAGTTGATACTTTCGAATTTGAAGGAAGAACTATCCCTCTAGATTAGAGTTTCGGTGTCTTCATTACAATGAATCCTGGTTATGCTGGTCGTACAGAACTTCCAGATAACTTAAAGGCTCTTTTCCGTCCTGTAGCAATGATGATTCCTGGTAATTAAATATTTTATTTTACAAATTATTATTATGCATTATTTTTGTTTTTATTAATTAATTAATTATTAATTTAAAAATATATAGATTATAGATTGATTGCAGAAATTATTTTGTTCTCAGAAGGTTTTTCTACTGCTTCTATTTTGGCCAGAAAAATGGTTAACTTGTATAAACTCTCATCAGAACAATTGAGTAAATAAGATCACTACGATTTTGGTATGAGAGCAGTCAAATCCGTCTTGGTTATGGCTGGTGCATTGAGAAGAAAGGAAGCTCAATTAGCTGAAGATATTGTGCTTATTCGTGCTATGAGAGATTCTAATGTTCCTAAATTCTTAGAACACGATTTACCTCTTTTCATGAGTATTATTAGCGATCTTTTCCCTGGAGTTGATATTCCTTATATTGATTATGGTAACCTCCAAAAGGCAATTGAAAACTAACTAGAAATCTAAAACTATTAGAAACCTGCTAAATTCATTACTAAGATCATTCAATTGATGGAAACCATTATGGTCCGTCACGGTGTCATGGTTGTCGGTATTACTGGTACTGGTAAGACAACTAACATTCATACTTTAGCTAAGGCTATGCACCAATTAGAGAAGGAAGGATCTACTGATTATTATCATAAGCAAGTTAAGCTTGAAAGACTCAATCCTAAATCAGTTACTATGAATGAACTCTTTGGTTACACTAACCTCCTAACAAATGAATGGACTGATGGTATTGCTGCTAAAATCATCAGAGATAATGTTACTGAAGGTACAGATCTTAAAAAGTGGGTCATTTTCGATGGTCCCGTAGATGCACTTTGGATCGAAAATATGAACACAGTCTTAGATGATAATAAAGTAAAATATTATAAGATTATTTATTATTTACTATTTACAATTTATATATTAAATTAAATTTTTAATTAAAAGATGCTTTGCTTAAATAATGGTTAGAGAATTAAGTTACCCGCTACCTTTACTATGATGTTCGAAGTTTAAGATTTGGCTGTCGCCTCTCCTGCTACAGTCTCAAGATGTGGTATGGTCTACATGGAACCTGTACATCTTGGTTGGGAACCTATTTTAGATACTTGGTCTATCAAGTTCAAGGATCATGTCCACAAGGATAAGGATGGTAAAAGTCCTCAATATGTGACAAATTTAGTTGAAAAAATTAGAAATTTCTTCAAGGATAACTTTAAATTCCTTAGAAACGACTGTAAAGAAGTTATTCCTACTGTTGATAATAACTTGGTAAAAATCAAATTTTAATTCATTTATTTGATAATTTATTAAGAAAATAAATTAATTAATTATTTAATTTTAAAATATAGGTTCAATCTTGCTTAAACTTTATTGAAATTGTCTATGCTGAATGTATTGAAATTCACAATTTTGAAAAGCTAAGCAACAATGAAGCTGACCATCTTTGCTCTATGATATTTATCTTCTCATTCATCTGGTCTGCTGGTGGTAATCTCCATGATTCCAGTCGTCAAAAGTTCTCTTAGACTATCAAGGGTAAGATTTTGAAGATCTTATCAGGTTTCCCCTTCGATGGTGAAGTCTTCGATTACTACATTAATTTTGAAAAGAAAGAATTCAAGCCTTGGACTGAATTAATTACTGAATTTAAATTTAACATTGAAACTCCTTACTTCAATATCCTTGTTCCTACTGCTGATACTGTTAAATTCAAGAGTTTACTCTCTAAATTGTTAAAGAATAACAGAAATGTTTTATTATCTGGTGAAACTGGTACAGGAAAATCAGTTATTATTTAGGAATTCTTGGGTACCCTCAACCAAGATCATTTTGTATACTCAGTTTTGAATTTCTCTGCTCAAACCAAATCTTAAAATCTCCAAGATCTCTTCATGGATAAGGATAAATTCCAAAGAAAGAAAAAAGATCTTCTTGGTCCACCTGCTGGTAAGAAAATGATCGTATTTATTGATGATGTTAACATGCCCGCTTTAGAATCTTATGGTGCTCAACCTCCTAATGAATTGTTCCGTTAAATCATCGATCAAGGTGGTTTCTATGACTTGAAGAAACTCTATTTCATGAATATTAAGGATATCAATTTCGTTACTGCTTGCGGTCCTCCCGATGGTGGTCGTAACCCTGTTACCCCTCGTCTCTTCAGACATTTCAATATGCTTTGGGCTCCCGAATTGAGTTAGAGATCTATGGAAACAATATTTATGCATATTTTGAAAGGTTTCTTGGCCGAATCTCCTCATAAAGGGTTAGATAAGCTTGCTCCTTAGATTGTAAAGATCACAATTGATATGTATTTGAATTTGAAATAGAAGTTCCTTCCCACCCCTAAAAAATGTCACTATACCTTTAACTTAAGAGATATTTCAAAGGTTTTCTAAGGTGTTCTCCAAATCAAGTATGATAATTGCCAAGATAAAGAAATGTTACTTTCTTTATGGGCTCACGAATGCTAGAGAGTATTTGCAGATCGTCTTGTTGATGATTAAGATAAGAGCGCTTTCTTAGACTATTTAGTTACTCCTCTTACTGAACATTTCTAATTAGAATGGGATAAGTAACACCTTTCTTCTTTGATGTTTGGTGACTATGCAAATAGTTAAAGATCTTACGTTAAAATTGAAGAAACCTTTGTTAAGTTAGGAGAAAAGGTAATTAATATTATTATTTTAATGATAATTATTTTAATTTTGTAATTATAATTAATCATAGTTGAATAGAGATTTCTTGTAGCACTACAATAATACTAATACTTAAAAGCAAATGAATTTGGTCTTCTTCCAAGATGCATTAATGCATTTGACTAGAATTTGCAGAGTCTTAAGATAACCCAGAGGTAACTCTCTCTTGATTGGTGTAGGTGGTTCTGGTAGATAGAGTTTGACTAGAATGGCTACTTTTATTTGCTAATACAACTGTTTCTCTATTGAAATTGCAAAGAATTACAAAGAACCTCAATGGAAGGATGATCTGAAGAAATTACTTAAGAATGCAGGTGCTAAGAATACACCTCAAGTGTTCTTATTCAGTGACACCTAAATTGTTATGGAATCCTTCTTAGAAGATATTAATAACATCTTAAACACAGGTGAAGTACCTAACTTGTGGGCTGTTGAAGATCTTGAAGAAATTATTGGCGAAATGAGACCTCTAGTTAAAGAAGCCAAGATCGATGAAACTCGTGACAAGATGCTTAAATATTTCGTTCAATTAGTCAGAGAAAACTTGCATATTGTATTAACCTTTTCTCCAGTTGGTGATAAATTACGTAATCGTTGCCGTTAATTCCCTTCAATCATTAACTGTTGTGGTATTGATTGGTTTGATAAGGTAAATATTATTATTTTAATTATATTTTTTAATAAATAAACTAAAATGATAATAATATACAGTGGCCTGAAGATGCTCTTTAATCAGTTGCTGAAAGCTAATATAGAGCTCAAGATAAATTGGGTATTCAAGATTATGTTACTAATCTTTCAAATATTTCAGTGATTATTCACTAGACAGTGTAAGATAAATCCGTGGAATTCTATGAATAACTTAGAAGACACAATTACGTTACTCCAACAAGCTATTTGGAACTTATTAAATTATATATTGAAATGATGAAAGAGTAGTAAGGTATTCTTCCTATGAAGATTCAAAAGTATACCGTTGGTTTATAAACTTTAGATGAAGCCAATAAAGAAGTAGCTAATCTTCAATAAAAGATTATTGCTTTCTAGCCTGAATTAGAAAGAAGTGCTAAAGAAAATGCTATTTTGGTTAAAGAAATTGAAGGTAAGAAAGAAATAGCAGCAGTAGAACAAGAAAAATGTAAGACAGAAACAGATGCTGCTTAAATTATCAGAGATGATGTCAATTCATAACGTTAAGTCTGCAAGAAGGAACTTGATGAAGCCCTTCCTATTTTAGAATAGGCTAATAATGCAGTCAAGAAAATTGAAAAGAAAATGACAGATGAAATGAAATCTTTCAAGCAACCTCCTGCAATGGTTGGTGTTGTCATGAATGCTGTCTGTCTATTGTTTAATGAAAAGGAAGATTGGGATTCTGCTAAGAAACTCTTAGGTAATATGAAATTCTTGGACAGCTTGATAGAATTCAAGCCTGAAACTGTCCCAGAAAAGAGATGGTAGAAACTCAGAGCTAATTATTTGAATGATCCTAACTTCACCAAAGATAAGGTTGTTAATATCTCCCTTGCTGCTACTTCACTCCTAATCTGGGTCCTCGCCATTGAAAAATATGCTAAAGTCTAAAAGATTGTAGGACCTAAAGAAATAGCTCTTAAGGAAGCAGAAGCTAAATTAAAGGTATTTATTTTTTACATAATTTGAAGTAAAATGAAAACTAATCCATATTTTAAATAAAGGTTGTCGAAGCTCAATTATATGAGAAGGAATCTGCTTTAAGAGAAATTTAAGAGATGGTACAAGATTTAGAAAAGAAATACGAAATGTCTTTAAGAAAGGCTGAAATGCTAAAGTAACAAAAGTAAACTGCAGAAATTCAATTAAGCAGAGCTGAAAAGTTGGTCAATGGTTTAGCAGGAGAATCAGAAAGATGGAAGATGTCAAAGAAGATATTAGAAGATGATTTCAAGAACATTATTGGTAATATGATTTTGTCTGCTGCCAGTATTGCTTACTTAGGTCCATTTGTTTTCAGTTACAGAAAGGAATTACTATAACAATGGATTACTGAATGTATTAACCAATAAATTCCCGTTGCAAAAGATTATAATCTCCAACGTATCCTTACTGAAGAAGTCTAAATCAGAGAATGGTAAGAAAATGGTCTTCCAGCAGATGATCTCTCAGTAGAAAATGGTATTTACATCTTCAATTGTAAGAGATGGCCTTTGGTTATTGATCCCCAAGGGTAAGCTAATAGATGGATCAAGAATCTCGGTGCAGACAACAACCTCTAGACTACAAAATTAACTGAACCTAATTTCTTAAAAACTCTTGAAAACGCTATTAGATTTGGACAACCTGTCCTTTTAGAAAATATTGAAGAAGATCTTGATCCTGCTTTGGAACCCATCCTTCTTAAACAAACTTTCAAGAAAAATGGTCAATAAACTCTTCGTTTGGGTGATCAAGATGTGCCCTACAATAAGGACTTCAAATTCTACATGACTACTAAATTACCTAATCCTCACTATATCCCAGAAATTTGTATTAAAACTACTATTATTAACTTCACTGTCACTCCTCAAGGTCTTGAAGATCAACTTTTAGTAGAAGTCGTCCGTCATGAAGAAGCATAATTAGAAGAAAAGCGTGTTTCTTTGATAATTTCAGTGTCTCAGGATAAACGTTAGCTCTAAGAATTAGAAGATAGAGTAATTAATTGAAAATAATTTTTTAAGATCTTTATTCATTATTATTATTATTTTAAAATAGATTTTGAAATTAATTGCTGAAGCTCAAGCTTAGAACAAAATTTTGGAAGATGAAGAATTGATTAACACTTTGGATTAATCTAAGACAACTTCATAGACTGTAAACTAGCGTATCGAATAATCCAGGAGAACTTAAATGGAAATTAACTAGACAAGAGAATTATATAGACCTATCGCTAAGAGAGGCTCAGTATTATACTTCGTTATTGCAAGTCTTTCAAATATTGATCCTATGTATCAATACTCTCTCGAATTCTTTATCAGATTGTTCAAACTTCGTCTAGATAAAGCTGAAAATCCTCCTGAACTTTCATAGAGATTAGCTGTATTATTAGAAGATATTACTAGATCTTTCTATATCAACATCTGCAGAGGTCTCTTTGAAAAGGATAAACTTCTTTTCTCATTCCTCATTGCTACTTCAATTAATCTTGAAAATAAATAAATCAATTAAAGAGATTGGAATTACTTTATTAAAGGACCTATTCAAGATCCTTAGATTGATGAAGCTATGATCCCATCCTTTTTCACACATAAACAATTCCTTAACCTTACTTCTTTATCTGATCTTGGTATTGCCTATAAACCTATTTCTCCTTCTCTCTAGGATTCTTCTGAAAAATACTTTTGGAATTAGATTATGGAGTCTAAGGACCCTTGGGTATTATATTTTTATTTAAATTAATCTAAAATTTTTGATTAATCTTATATTAATTATTCAATTTTAAAAATAAATTAAGAAATGCTAATTACCTGATAAACTTGTTAATTTAGATCCTTTCTAGAAGTTATTGTTATTCAAGTAGATGAGAGAAGAAAAATTAATTTCATTTGTAAGATATTATGTACAAGAGACTTTGGGTGAATTGTTCACAAAATCTCCTCTCTTTGACTTGAAGGGTTCATACTCCGACTCTACTTGTACAACTCCTATTATTTTCGTTTTATCCCCTGGTGCTGATCCTATTGCTTATCTCTACTAACTTGCAAAGGAAAAAGATTTCGATTAGAGATTGAAGAGTTTATCTCTCGGTTAGGGTTAGGGAGATATCGCAAAGGAAATGATTAAGACTGGTAGACGTAATGGTGATTGGGTTTGCTTACAAAACTGTCACTTAGCTGTTTCTTGGATGACAGAACTTGAAAGAATCTAAGAAATGTAAGTTGAAGCTGATACTCACCCTGAATACAGATTGTGGTTGACTTCCATGCCTACTACTAAATTCCCAGTTCCAGTTTTATAAGTAATACTCTTAAAATTTTAAATAAATTAATATTAATATTTACTAATTTAAAAATTAATAGAGTGGTATTAAACTTACAAATGAACCTCCTAAAGGTCTTAAAGCTAACTTAGGAAGAACCTACAATGAAGTTGATGACAAAGAATACGAAAGCTGCACAAAGAGAACAGATTATCAAAAGCTTCTTTTCTCACTTGGTTTCTTCCATGCAGTCATTCTTGAAAGAAGAAAATTCGGTGCAATTGGTTGGAATATTCCTTACGAATGGATGAATTCCGATTTTGAAACTTGCCAAAAGCAACTTATGGTAAATATAATTAATACTTAAAATATATTTATAAATAAATTTAATTTTTATAGATTTACTTAAATGAATAACCTGATATTCCTTGGGAAACTTTAAATTACTTGATTTCAGAAATCAATTATGGTGGTAGAGTCACTGATGATAAAGATGTGAGATTGATTACTGCTCTTTTAAGAAAATATTTCAATCCAAAGATTATGGGAGAAAAGTTTGACTTCTCCTAATCTGGAATTTATCACGCTCCCGTTGATTTATAACTTTCAGCTATTAGAGGATATATTGATTCATTCCCTACAGAAGATGATCCTGAAGTATTTGGTTTACATACTAATGCCAATATTACTTTCGAATAAAAGACAGTTAAGGAATTCTTCGACACTCTTCTTTTAGGATAACCTAGAAGTTCTGGTAAGAGTGCTAGTGGAGAAACTCCTGATGATATTGTTTTCAAATTAGCAGATAAAATTCTTAATGAAATTCCTGAGCAATTAGATTAAATTCGTGTTGAAAATCCTAACTCATTAGATGTATTTAGATACTAAGAAGTCTTGTAATTCAACCGTCTATTAAGTACAATAAAGAAAACACTAACAGAATTGAAGAAGGCTATTAAAGGTCTAGTCGTTATGTCTATCACTTTGGAAAAGATGTTTGACTCTTTCCTCCTAAAGAGAGTACCAGCTAATTGGGAAAAGGTTGCCTATCCTTCATTAAAACCTTTGGGAACTTGGGTTATAGATCTAGTCGAACGTGTTGAATTCTTTAGACAATGGGTTAAGAATGGAGTCATGCCATCTTATTGGATCTCTGCAATGTTCTTCCCCTAAGGTAATTATTCAAAACATATTTAATTTTTTGTTAAATAAAAAAGCATTTAAAATAAACACTTTATTTGAAATTATTAGGTTTCATGACCTCTGCTTTACAAACTTATGCAAGAAAGACTCATATAGCTATTGATACTCTTACATTTAAGACAGATGTTAGAAATATTAAACCAGAAGAATGCACAGAAATTCCAGATATAGGTAATAGATAATAATTAGTGAATCAATTTTTTATTGAAAGTTATTTTAATAATTAGGTGTTAATATTCACGGTTTATATGTAGAAGGATGCGGCTGGAATGTAGCCAAATCATAATTATAAGAGTCCTAACCTAAGATCCTATTTGTTGAAATGCCTGTCATATGGTAATAACTAATTAAAAACTAAATATTTGTATTTAACTTAATAAAAATATTAAAAAAGGCTTGAACCAGTAAAGACAGAATCATACAATCCTAAGAGTATTTATAAATGCCCTCTATATAAAACAAGTACAAGAAGAGGTACATTAAGTACAACTGGTCACTCAACAAACTTCGTTATGTACATGGACTTAAAAACTGAGGAAGATCCCGATCATTGGATTAGAAGAGGTGTTGCTCTCCTTTGCTTGCTAGATGATTGATGAATAGCAAATCTAAGTGTAACTCATGTAAAAATTGAGAAAGATAATGAAAATAAAGAAATTATCTTGTCTTTGTATCTGAATTAGAAAGATTAACCAATATGACAATCTTTTAATGCTTAATAGATCTATACAAACTAACAAACAACTGAGACACAATATATATAAAAAAATCTTTTAAATTATAAATCATTTTCATAATTAGTATTTGTATATCATTTTACTTACAAGTTTGTAACCCCCTACTATACAAATTATAATCTAATCAATTTAATAATATTACTTTAAGAATATCAATTTAAGAGATTTATAATGAATTAATCAATCTATGAATTGAATTAATTTTGTTTATATTAGACAAAATCATTACTTTACTTACAGGTTTGAAACTCCCTAGTATACAAATTATAATCTAACCATTTTAATAATATTACTTGAAGAGTATCAATTACAATTAAAGAGATATATGATGAATATATAATCAATCTATGAATTAAATTAATTTTTTTTATGTTAGACAAAATCATTAAAAAATGGTGAATTATGAATCTATCATCTATTTTTAGATTTATCTTTTTTTATTAAAAATTTGAATGATAATAATTTTTACAAAGAGGAAAGGCTATTTAATTTTATTAAGGAAATTTAATTCAATATTACTGGTAGATAAATAGATAAATTAAATTTATACTGGGTTTAGATAATCAAATTTGTTATTAAGTTTATGAAAAGTTTATAGGCTAATTTTATATTTAAAAATTCTTTATTATTTATATATTTCTAATGTTTATTTAGTAATTTTATTATAGAAATTATTTTAAGCAATCAAGCAAGCAAGATGATAAAATTATAGTTATCAAAGATACTCCTTTTGAGGATAGTACTTTTCGACTAATTCATTCTTAAAGATGCAACTATTGCAATAAAATTTATATTCTGTGTCCAAAGATATCTCTTTCTTTTTATCTTCATCTCTTTTCGCTTTAAGTTGCTTCAAAGTATTAGGTTCGAAAGTATAAACATCTACTCTAAAATGCATAGCTATTCTCAAGAACATTATCATTTCAGGTGGCATGGAATTAATTTATTATTAAGTGAATTCCATTTCATAAATATTAGGAGTCATACTAGATTCAAGATTATATTCGTCAAATGTGATGAATTCTTGCTTCTCTTGAATCCTCTTGCCATTTAATAGAAATGAAAAGTCATTCATATACCTTTATATTCTAGTAAGCTACGTCATAAAGAAAGGTAAACCATACTTCATAATACATTTAGCAGTATCTTCTCGATTTGGTCCTAATAGATCAATAAAATTTTCACTGACACCATAGTGATCTATTTAAAAATCACATGTTTCTAAATTGGTACAACCAAAATAGTAAACGAAATACATATATTTAGTACTCAATTTCTAAATTTCATTTTAAGATTAAAGATGGAACTATTCTTTGAGTTAGTTGAAGTATTGTTTCTTACTCTAAGAGGCATTTATTTAATCCAAGAAAGCCTTCATCTATGATTTCATATTCAATGTAACATTTTAGAAAATTTCTATTTTAGCAGCCCATTCTCTAACCATTTAATTATTTGATTTTTTATAAAGTGAGATAAATCTAGAGTAATCTGAAGTTCTATTATAAATATTAGGAACTATTTAATATTTCACTAGTTTCTCTTCTTTATTATACTCAGAATACATGCAAGGTCTCCAGAATTAGAATTTTGTAAATCTTTCTTAAGGGTTTTTAAGGTTACTCTCCATAGAAGAATTATTAGGATTGAAATAAGTATCGATAAACTATAAATTGAATTCTAAATGAACATCTCCAAACAAATGTTCGGCATCATTAAATTTAATATTTTAATACAAACCGATTGTCTAGTAGTCACTTCTTGATTTGAAGGTATTGCCTTTCAATTGTTCTTTCACTTTAAACAATAATTAATCTAATGGATTAATTTTCACACTTCCTTGAGAGTCATTATTATTTTCTTACAATTTAAATTTAAGCTTTCCATCACCCTTTTTCTTATCCTTGACTAATCTCCTCTTTCGAACCTATTCTTCTGTCTCTTACACCCTCTTATTAATTTTCTTCTTAGCACGATTGGAATTGAGAAAATCAAATTAATATATATTCTGCTGCTATTAAACGATTTGACTAATTTATTACTACTAATAATCAGATTTTTGAATGAACTAAATATTTTCCTCATTTGACTCTACTGTAGATTATGAGAGCATTAGATTTGGTAAGAGATTATATTATAATGATGTAAATTATAATCCTAAAATTATTATTACTTTTTTTATGAAATTTAACAAACTTTTCCACTTTATTTTTTATATTTTTGATCAAGTTTTTGTTTTTCAAGGTAGATTGTTAATGATTAATTAATGCATTTGATATTTATAGGTGTAATCAATAATTAGTCTAAGATTAGTTATGATATTCAATTATCAATTCTTGAATTAAGAATACTCAGTGAATGAGAATTCCCAAAAATTAAAATTTGGCTTTCCATCAAGTTAGATCTACTTTTAGAGTAAGTGGAACAAATTCCAAAAGAAAACAGGTTAATATTATAAATTTAAATACCCTCTTTACTGATTACTGAGGAATAAATTAAGGTAACTAATGAATGTAATAATTCTATGTAATTTCTTTTTTGAAAAGAATATTTATTCTTTTATAATTCCTTGAATGGAGGAAGCTAAGATATTATTTGCTTTTCTAAATCAAATGATAAACTTTATAAATTTATTAGTTTTAATCTACTATTAAAATCGTAAAATAAAATGAAACTTTCAAGTAGCGATAAATTTTTTAGATTAAAAATGAGAAATTTAAACAAAAATATTATTGTAAATTTTATTATATTTATCAAAAAAATTTTTAGATGAAAAATGAATAAATTTATAAGAGGGTAATTCTAATATATAATTGAAAAAGAATCAATTTTATTTCTATTAATTATTTAATTACAAATAATAACAATAAATTCTAGATTAAAAAGATTTAAGTTGTTGATATAATTATTAAATTGGGAAAAAAATATTATTCAAAATTAGTAACAACATTAAAAATGAATATAGATATGGATATCAATTAACATTTAATGAATAAACTATAGGAGAGAACTCACCTACGAGATTTGGATTTACCTAATTATATTCAGACAAAGGAGATTTATGTTACTTCAAATAGAAGAGAATTATACTTGTATAAGCTTAAAAAAATTTACAAAAAACTTTATGAAACTGATAAATAATTGTTAAGATTTAAATATAGTAATTTTCTAAATTAGAAAATTAAAAAATACTATAACTGTCGAAGGTTCAAGGGATTCAGTGATTTTTCATAGATTTAGATAAATTAGAATTGCTTAAAGGAGGATGATATTTTAACAGTAAAATCATAAATAGTAAAAGAGGAGACTGGAAAGGTTAATCTATACATGTTCATTGACTAGAACAAGCCTTCTATTGACTCAAATAAAATTGAAAACAACGAATTCTCTATATTTCAAAAGATTAAACAATTTTACTAAGTACTAAATGAAATGTACTCATATTAATTGAGCTAAAAGTATAAGAAACCTGTATTTAAAAATAACTTATTCAAACAACTGAAATTGAATCTTATAAAGCTTTAAAAGTTAAAAATAAAACTGAACTTAAAGGAATTAAAGAATTAGGTTAGATCAAGAAAAATCAAAAATAAAACATCTAACTTTTAGAATTATTTTGGGAAAATATTTTAAAAATGTGACACTTTTTAATCAACCAAAAAGAGCTTTATTGATAATAACTTATATCCTTGTGCTTGTGGAGGAAAATCAGAAGGTTAAAACGTAATAGAAATGGATTAAATTTAGAATAATGAAGAAGATTAATATGAAATTGACTCAGAAAGTAGCTGCTGTTCTTTTAAATGTGTTTGCAATCAGTTTGAAGAGAATTACTAACCAATAAGTGAATAAGATAATAATTTGCATGAAATAGAAAATATTGCTACTTTAATATTCACACATTGACAGATTTCATTTATAATAATAGTTGGAAGATTTGTATTCTTTATTTTGAATTGCTAGTTATAAACCAGATCTTTTATCTAATAAGCCTACTTTTTTGATTTAGAATCTAATAAAATTATAAAAATTGTAAGTAACAACAAATAATAATAAAACTGATTAAAAGTAAATGGAGGGAGAAAAAAATTCTAGCAATTCTCAATTGCAAATAACATCTTATAATATTTTAGCAGACTAATATACGAAAAAAGAGTATTTTCCTCTTTGTGAGTAAGAATATCTAAACTTTTCTTACAGATATAAATAAATCATTGAACAAATATAACATTTGAATAGTGATATTTTCTGTTTGTAAGAAGTTGATTGGTTTGAATAGAACTATAGGTGGGAATTTTATAAACTTGGATATGAGTCTATCTTTAATGCTAAGAGAGATAGATACGAAGGACTTGTAACATTGTATAAGAAAGATTTGTTTTAGCTTAAATCAACTACTTGTTTTAATTTAAGTGCCTACATCCCTAATTATTTAGATAAAAATCATTTTGGTAGAAATTAAATTTTATAAATTAGCGAGTTAATACATTTACCTACTCAAAAAGAAATAATCGTGTGTAACATTCATCTCTACTGTGGACCTTAATCCGAAGAAATTATGATGTTTTAGCTCCTAACTGCTACTTAAATAATATCAGAAAAGTTCAATAGCACTGATCCAATACTATTCTGTGGAGATTTTAACGCAACTCCTTCAACAAATATGTTCAATGCTATAATATATGATAAAGAACCTCTCTTAGAGAGAATAGAACTAAAATTTTAATAAACTGTAAGATTTTAAGAAGAGGTAAAAATATTTAATGAACTTTTCCCAAAGTATAAAATTAAATTCTACAGTAGCTACTATAATTACAAGAACACTTACGAACATCCTGAGTTTACTAACTTTACATCTTAATTTGTAGGATGTTTAGATTACATTTTTTATAACAAAAATATGACTCTCTTATCATTCTAAGGAGTTAAAGATCTCCCTTTAGATTAAATCAAAGAGCTCAAAACTTTACCCTCCAAAAATTACTCTTCTGATCATATCCCAATCACTTCTGTTTTCAAAATAAATTGAGGGAAATTAAGGGTTGATTGATCTTATGTATCTAAATACTTTGTTTGCATTAAAAATTAATATTATTTATTTAGTATTAATTTCAAGCATAAATATATTCATTCATTTCTTATTTCTCTTTATTTTTTTTGAGAATATCTTTCTTATATTCTCTTTTAAAGTATAGAAGGAAGTAATTTTATTTGATTCTCAAAGATAATATTATTAGTATATGTTAGTATAGTTATTATGGTTGAAATTCGAGTTTAATAATATATAGAAGAATAGATACAAAAATCTAAAACTGTGTGTGTATGATAAGATAAATAAACTTTAATGGCATGCAATGTGTATAATAAGTAGCCAACTTAATAAAATAAATACAATTAATTATACTATAGCAATAATTTTATTTGTAGTATTTCTTAAATCTAATTTAAATTCTCACACTTTTATTACTTTAATTTCTCATTATTACTAACCAAATTTCACATAATTTAGATAGTAATCACTTTGAAAGATAGAGTTTATCTCTATTAATTTTTAACACTGAGACAAGAAGGATGGCATCGCGAATATATTCGTTAGTAAAAGGTAGTTTAAAATTAATTTATACCTAGGCAGCTGTTTCATAAATAACTTTACAGAATGCTGAATATTCCAAATCCCTATTGATTTTAGATATTTACTAAACGATATAAGCAGTTTCTGAACTAAAAGAGGTGTGGAAGATTTTCTGAGCACTTAAATAGCTATGAGAGGGTTCTACGGCAAGTCTAAAGAGCATTTTATAAGATTCAATAGAAAAGAGGATAGTCAATATCAAGGAAGTTACATATTAAGCGTTAGTGTAGTTGTCTCCAGTTAAAGTTAACTAGACTGTAGTATTATTACTACATGTAGCAGTTTGATTTTCTTAATCAGCATAGAGCCTCACCAATTTATTAAAGATAATAGCAAGACAAAGTAATAAAGTATACACACTAAATCCAATCCAATGATGTTTAAGAGCACTAAATGTGTTACCTACGATCTTAATTTAGAAGGAGAACATACTCATGATGAATTTTGACTGCTTAAGCATGCAAAAGAAGAAGATATAATATACAGCTACAACAATGACCCAGAAAATGTAGACTAAGATGTTATAGGTCATTTTAATATCGTATTTATAACTATCCCCATTACAACTAACACATGTTGATAAAGGTAATTCTTTTCCATTTAATGTGCAGCTAACTATGTATTTCTATGAGCTAAAAGTTTCAAATCCTGTTATCAAAATGGGTAAAAATGACATAAATATTGCTTTCACATATAAATTGAAACGAGTAAGTCTGCCTTAAGTATTAATCCTCTCTTCTAATCTTTCATCTCTCACAGTATAGTTATCAGTTTAGCGGCAAGCTTCTTTGTAAAGATTTTAAAATTCTTCAGAGAAGTTCTTTGCATGCTCTGAGTCTAAAAGTAAATTGGATGAAACTTATTTGAGAGATCCACCAAATATTCCATTCGCCTATCCAGATCCAGTTGAATTATTCTTTTCCCTATCAAAATATAAGGAATCGCCCCTATCTTCGCAGCCATTAATGCCTTATTAAGTTTCAGATGATTTGTATAATTCTCGTTAATCCATTTTAATTAAAGTTGATTCGATATTTTAATTCCTATCTATGAAAGCCCTATTATTTGTTCTATTTGTTTTAAGCTTTATTTTTGAGTATAAGCTAATGTATTTTATTTGATTTTAATTATTAAACAACTAAATTGCATAATATTTATATTAGATACTACCACTGCTAACTCCCTTCTTCTACTCACTTTTAAGTTTATCATGTATCTATCAATAATGCTTCTTTTAAATGTAATAATATAATAAATTGTGATGAGCATTCATTATTTCATGATATTTTCATTTCAATATACATCTTTTTATCCATTGTAACCTCTTTAGAACTAGATGCCCTCATTATCACAAATTTTAAATTCATAACAAATAAATATTAACAGATATCTCTAAATATAAATAAATAATTCAATTCATTACTTCCTTTCAAATAATTTAATTAAAGTTGAATGTAGGAATTATGAATTATAGTAAATTCTCCAGCATTAATTCTTTTCTTATTTAATACATTTTTTTGTGATTCTCTTTATTACATGAATTGCTGCTACTAATATTTTACTCTTTCATTAGTTAGTTAAAGTAATTAATAGAAATAAATAAGTTTTGGATAGTATTTAATTTTAGATGAATTTTAATTTTTATTAAAAAATATCTCGATCAATAACTCAATTTAACTTATTTACCAGAAATTTATAGAATGAATAATAGTTTTAAATAATACAGCTTTTTAAAAAAAGTGGTTGCTTAGTAATTATTAGAAGAATCGTTTTTTCAAATTAATAAAATAGAGTATTTAAATTCAATTTCATATTAAAAGATGTAAAATGGATTAGGAGAAAATAATTTTCCTTTCATTTTAAAAAGGATTTTATTAAATTTTATATTAATTATCTAAAATTAAAAAAAATTATAACAAATAGAAACCAAAGATTTAATTTAAAATAACTTTTAATTATTAATTTTTTAAGATAAATGTTATTTAAAAAATATTATTTTCATATATAAATTAATTTCCAGATTGATCCTTTAATTTTTAATTTCTTATTAATTTACTCTTTTAAATTTATTAATTACTTTTTTGGTTAAAAATTATTCTTATTTTTAATTTTGAAATAAAAATAGTTAATTTCGAAAATAACATTAACATCCTAATAGTGTTTTGTTTTTATTTTAGATGAATTAAAAAGTTACCAATTAAATGATTATTAACTAATTATATTCACTTCAGGGAACATTTAATATATTGCTATGATACTGCTTAAGGTTTTATTTATTAATACATTTTTAATTATGGAAAATGTAATAAATTAAAAACATAGATTAATTATGAGAATGCTACCCCTTAAATGTATCTTAATAAAAAAGAAAGTAATAATTGAATATAATACCAAAATAAAATTTATGAAATTTATTTTATTTTCATCATTTTATTTTTAATTTTTTTAAGAGAAAATAGATAATTTTATCAAAGCTATTCTTTAATTGGAATATGTTTCTTGAAATTCAATTTAGAATATGGAAGATGATCCAATCCTTCTTCAAATTTTAGAGTTTTTTCACCTTAAAAATATATTCACAAATTTGGTTTTAAAAGATTCTTTAAGTTAATTTAAAAATTGTTAATAAATATTTAAATAGTCACTTATAAAAAGTAGAGTTAATTAAAGAGATTTATTTTAAAAATAACGTTTCTTTACCTTTTAGATTGATTTATTGATAAGGATTTAAATATTCAAAAAATAACTAACAAAGAAATATTTTTGGAGACTGATGATAAAAATAAAATATATTTGATAGTTCTAGCTAGATTTAGATAAGTTTACTTTGAATTCAATAGTGAAAGAAAGGTTAAATCATTTTATCAGTACATATTTAAATTTTTTGATTAGCTGAATTAAGTAACAAAATATTTCCTTCTATTTATAAATTAAATTGTCTATTAGATTAAATAAACTAAGGCATTCATTTACTTATTTCATGATATTTAAACGTATAGATAAGCATAATTCTTAGCTTAAAAATTATAAATTTATTTTTATAATTGAGATTTCTAATATTTGATAACAATTTAGAAGGAATTTGAATAATTTCACTTTCAGAAAAATTTAAATTTGAAAGATTATGTCCGATTATTGTGATTGATCGATAAATCAAAATTTCAAATTTTTAGAATAGTTTTGGAATGATCAGACAGGTTGAAGAAATAATATTTAAAAAGCAATTGCGTCAGTAATCATTTGATAAGAATAGTTCGTAATTAAAGGAATTTTATTTGAAGAGAAATAATTAGTGCTAGTTGTCTACTTTATGATTATCAACTGATATAACTAATGGTTAGCTAACTAACAAACTAACTATCCTGATAACTAATTTGATTCTGAATGGGATTTTTCAATTTCTTAACATAGTAGAACATCAGAAAAATTAGAACCAATTTAAAACTTTGAAATCAGAGAGAGTAGAAAAAAAAGAGAAAAAATTCAAAAGGAAGGAATGATTATTATTAATCAAGCAAGCATTAAAATAAACAGATAAATTTATTTAGCATGTATGTTTAAATGCTATTATAAATTTTAACCCTCTATTATAACTTTATTAAAAATCCTAATGATTTATGGATTCTATCACTTTATAAAATTCAAATTAATTATCTAAAGTAAGTGAGTGGATGCAATTCTTGCAAACTTAAAATGAGATTTAATAATATTGATCTTTTTCAAATTATCAAAAAAAATTTGATGTAGTTGTAATTTCAAACAGATGGCTTATAACTCACTTTTATTTTAATGCAGAAATTTATTAATAGATTATAAAATAAGATTAATCTCCTTGGGAAAAAGGTGAAATATGAAAAGTTAATGATTATAAAATTCGAAGAGGATGATGCGTTAATAATTATAATTATAATAATTGATCATTTTAGTTTTTTACTTACCTCATGTTAAAATAACATTCCTCTATATTACCAGCCAAATTTATTGTATTCTAACAATCAAATAAATATTATCTTTTTGTAAGCTGATAAATAAGACAAGGAAATTTGCTTAAATTCATAAAAAGCAAATAAAAGAAGTATTTTTTATTTTCATAGGAATCTGTAGCAGTAACTGACTTAGAATACACAAAAATAGTAAAAATAATGCAAAATAATGGAATAGTCTTCAGTACAAAAAGAAAATGAATATATGAAAGTAAGAAAATATACATGAAGTGGTGAAAGAGTGAAAATGAAGGTAGGAAATAGTAAATTGTAAAGAATAAATATGTTATTTAAATATTTCTTTTATACTCCCATGAAATATTACGATACATTCAATGACGTTTGCTATTAAAATGACAGATTTAATGTTTCAAGTCCATGTATTTTTTCTTTATTGATCTGATCTACTTCCTTAATATCATTTCACTGACTTCTACTTTTTCATCTATTTGAAGTTTTAATTGCTATTTTATTACATAATTATAAATGATATTAATTTATTTATTCAATCATTTTCCCTTTATAACATACATTAAAATCCATTTCTTCTCTATAACAATTATATTTATTCTTTTTCACTTTAAACAGACAAAGAAAATGCTAGCTTTTTGTTATTATTATAAATAGAATTTAAGAGAAAAGTATTATTTTTTAGATTTTCTAAGTTTTAAATCTTCCAGTTTATAATCAATCAATCAATAATTTTTGGGAGGGTATGAATTCTTACTTACGGTACTTGAGATATTTAATCTTATTATATACATTTACCAAAAACATGATTATAGAACAAGTTGTTTTTATGTCAGTTTGTCAGTCTGACTATCTGACTTTCTGTAAATTTATATTTTATATATTTATAAGAGAAAAACATATTTGATGAACTTATATTACTTACAAGGGACATCAAAAACTAAATAAATGAATTATTTTCAAAAAATAGTTAGTCAAATTTCAAATGAAAAAACCTTAAATTAATATTAGCTCGTAGATTTAATATTCTTCTGTCGTAAAGTATTTGAATCTACAAATATATATTGAATTTAAATATAAATTTACTATTTCGTTTTAGTTGAAATCAAGCAAATTTTAAATTATTATAATAATAATGAAATTAGATATAAGATTAATAGAATAGATAGTTTTCGAGAAAAAAAATTTTTAGAAGTTGATTATTAAGAGAGGGGAAAGATAATGGGTTTTTTAGTAATGGATTAATTCTAACAGTGGCGAGATAATAACTTACTTATCACTGCATAAATTGAAGCTAAATTATGATGCATAGAATTCAATTAATATTCTTTTTTGAATTTATTATAGATCACTTACATATGGGAGAAAATAATATTGGAAAACAGCGATATTAAATTTGTGAAAATATAGGTAGAAGATTTAAGGAAACAATTAGAAATTTGGTGAAAATGATAGATAGATTGGTTAAATGTTTTTAAAGCACTAAAGAAATTAATGAAAGAAAGGAAAAAGGGAAAATTTAGGGTAAAATGTATTTGAAATTAAAGTACACTGATAATTAATATAAGATGCAAAGAAATTAAAATTATATAGAAAAAATTAAATGATAATGATTGATTGATTGTTTGTTTATATAGATAAAGTATTGATTTATGTATAATCTTTAATATAGATAGAAAGGTTTAGAGTGATTTAAAGTACTTTATATAATTAGATAATTAGATTATAAGATTATTAGATAGATTTATTGATTGATTTATAGATTTATAGATAAAAGATAGATAGATTGTCTTTATCTATATTGTTTCTCCTTATAGCAATAGCTATAACTTAAATATTTCTTTATTATTAGGTTGCTATTCTTGTTATTTTATGATTAAGTAGATTACTAGCAACTCAAAATTCCACCAGTCATTTAAATCCTAAATTATTTACATGAAATGTCCCTGTTTTTTTATTTTTGCAGTATCATTTGAATACTTTTCATATACTATACTTCTATTTGTATTTGCATTTCGCATAAAAATTACTATATTATGGTTCAGATAACACTGATCAAAGATAGACTTGTAAGATTCGAAATATTCCATTACTCTTTTTTCCCTTTTAAGCCTTTAAGTGAAATTTCAATTCATTTTTTGATTTAAATATTTAATTAGCTATCTATTCTAAACTTCAGATTTGATCGTCGAGTAAGTAAAAAATCAATCTATTTGAGGAATAGAAATAGGCTTAAAATAGTATAATTTTTTTAAATCAAATTATGAAAGAAAATAGTGAGTAATATTATATTGAATTGATTATTATTAAATTTATAATCATCATATCATTATGTCATGATACTCTGTCTTTGAGTCGCAAATTTTGAATTGGTTTTTTTCAACTATTACGGAGTTAAAATCATCATAAATTAAGTAATTTAAAGTTATTATCAAATTTAATGCAGATTTCTTCTCTTAGTTTTCTTCTATTTTTCTAGTTATTAGCCTGGACAGAAAATTAGTATTTTTCGTAGGTACTGCTAATTAATAGTTCTAATTATTAACCTATCTACTCTTTTCTGTTTGTGTATTGGCTGCCTGAAATTTAAACTAAATTCAAGAAAAAGAAGATTAGCTAATTAATCAATAGTATATCATGAAGCTGATGCAATAGGGAGGGAAAGAAGCGAATGAAATGATTCGATAAATTTAAAATAGCTCATTCTTAATTTATTATTATTTTTATTTTATTATTGTTATTATTATTATTATATATATATTTATATAGAGTAAGAAGTGTAATTAGAGGTGGGAATCGAATCGAAATAAATCTATTTAAATCGATTACTTTTTTAAGATTATTCGATTCTATTTTTTTATTAATTGAATTTTTTTATACAAAGTCCCACCTCTAAGTGTAATAATAATTTATAATATTTGTTAGAAGAGACAAATAAAATAGTTTTTGTTCTACCATTCTCTAAATTATTTTATTAATTTTTCTAATGGCTGCTTTTAAAGATGTAAGTGAGTTATCGAAATAATTAGGAGGTTTTTTGTGTTTTTACAGTTGGTTAAATAACTGGTTTTTATTTAAATATAGTAGAAAAGATTATTATTTGGTTGAGAAACATTGTAATTTCAGAAGAGGAAAATTATTATTATTATTATTATTATAGTAGTAGTATTTATTGAAGGTAGAAGAAGATATAGAAAAAAATGATGACGAAACTCAAATATTTCTTTATTTTTTATTTTCGTTAATCATCATTCATTCATAGCTCTACTAATTTAAAAAAGATTACTTACTCATTAGCAAATTACGCCACAGAAGATTTTTCTCCAACGGGAGACTTTTTTCTTCTAAGGGGCGCACTATGAGTTATCCAACATAACAGGTACTTCTTGCTTCTAAATGGTAGAAGAAATTTAGCTGGAACGAGTGGGTTATTATGAGAAGGAAGAGTTTTGGTGTTGGTTGATGACACAGTAGTCCATTTCTTTTTGGATGAGGCTGTCCTTGTAGTGGGAGCAGGCTCTTGCAATGCTATTGAAATCATCTTCTTATTCTTGAATGGTAGAACCATCGAAATCGTATTTCTTCATGGGGGTAGGTTATTTATTTAACAATTTGAAAATTATAGGTTCATAGGCAGCACTGTTCAAAACTTTGAGGCAAAGTCTAGGTTTGCATTTAATAAGTCTTAGGGTTTGGTTGCGGTCGAAAGAACATCCCTTAGGCTCACCATCCTTGCTGGCCTAAGAAATTTCAAAACATTCTTCTGATCCATTGACTGCATGAATCAATTCGCAGGTCTTGAGGGTGTTTGAGAGAGACTTATCCCTGTTTTTTAGCTCCTTAACCATTTTCATGTTGAGTTTTTCAATTATTTCACGAGTAACAGATTCAACAGTAACCTCATCATCAAGAACCATCTCAACCTCAGGGAAACAACGATAAATGTAATCCTCATTAGGTTCGTCGCTGTTAATTCTAATGGAAAGAATTATTTAATAAGTCTAAGATGAGGCGGAGAGGTAGCTGCCACGCTTTCCAGTTGATGACATGGAAGAGCATCCCATGGAAGTGGAACTCTTTGTGTTTCCATTGTTATACTAAGAAGATAAAAAGGATTTTTTTACTTAAACTTCGGGAATTATGCGTGGTTCAAAGCGGGAATCGTATTGTTGTTATTATTGGTTAGCATTGTTGTCGCCACAAGAAGAATTGGTTGAGACACTATCAAATCTTTTTCTCTTTGCTGCCTTTTCAGCATAATTCATTTTGGGAGAACTATTCTCATTGACATAGTCCTTTATAAAATATTGGTCAGCCATTATTTTCAGTATATTTTGTCTAGTCTACGTTGTTTGATTGAAGAAGAAATTTTACAGATTTTGGGGGGAAAAGGGGTGTGTATGTTTATGGAGTTGTTGAGCGCTTAAGATGCAAATAATTAATTTGTTGTTTCAGTAGATTGATGTTAAATGGTGATATATTTTTTTTGTTCGTGTTATGTTTTTTATGGAGGGGGCACACTCTTAATATTTAATGCAAAAGTATGTATTATTTTGTGTGAATTATTGAATGAGCGATTTACTCTTTACTTGACTTTGATTTGTTTATTATTTTTTTTTTCTTGTTTAAATGTTTTGCAAAAATTTCACTTATACCAAATTTTAATTCTTTCCTTTTAAAATTCTCAATACGAAATGCCTGCCTTTCTTTCTATCTTCTTTTCTTTCACACACAATTCCTACCACTTTTCTTTGCCTTCTTTCCTAATTTGTTTATTTTTTGTGTGTATTTATACCCTTAATTATTTTCTTTCTCCTCATTATTCACAAAACTTTCTTACTCTAGTTTCCCAAACATTTGTTTGCATTTTTATAAAACTAATTAATATTAAGTAATTTATTGGTTGACATCATTATTGTTCTGCTCTATTAAAATTTCCTAATGTTAATTATTATGTATGTAGTTGAGTTTATTATAAATAACAATTACTTTCTTTTTTGAGATTTTTCTTTTGCAATTGTATGAGTGCCTGTGTAAATTTTCGATTGCAATTTCTTGTTATTCTCATAAGAGGTACAGTAGTTACTAACTTAATTCCTTAAGCGGATGTCATCTTAATGTTTAATATTTGACATTTGAGAAATGACTCCAAAATGGGAAAGCCTTATATAATATCCTGTTTAAGTGTTGAATAGACTATTAAAAACCTATTTAATAATTAATTATTGCTTCAATTAGGTCAACTCTATAGCTAGTTAAGTAAACTCAGTGAAATCAATTTGATTTACCCTTAATTAATATCAGAAAGCGAAGGTGTATGCTAATAAATGCAAATGAAAAGTTAATATGTAAATTGGCAGGTAAAAATACTATATAATTTAATTGCTTTTTAAAGTGGTTATTTTTATTATTTTACTTATTTTTAAGTCTTTTATAAGCAGATATGAAGATTTACATACATGTTTAATCAAATCTTTGTAAATAAAGTCTAATTTAGTCTTTCTGTGTTAGATCATCCACACCTTAATTATCAAAATGCATACATAAATATATAAGTGAATAAAATAAAAAAACCCATAGTAAGACTTTACACAAATACTAATATTATGAAGCCCTGTTCTCCCCTTATTAAAAATATGGCATTATATTGAAATCTGCTTAGTTTTATTTAAGCCACTAATTTATTCATTTTTTAAATAGAATTAAGGATCAAACATAATTGGATGACAAATAATTTAAATTGAAATGACAGTATAGTTTGACATCTTTTATTAATATATTTTTTCTCTATTGGGATTTCTTTAGAATCAAAATCCTATTAATGTTAAATATATTTAGTGTATTTAATTAGGATGTTTTTTGTCTGATTGGTTGATTGATAAATAGATTGATTGATTGATTTGGTCTATTATTATAATTTCTTTGTTTGTTTAATCGATTGATAGAGTGAGCAAGTGATGCATTTCTTATTAAATTATTAGTACGAAATTTATCAGACTAGCTTTCTAAGATATTACGAAGCGATTTAATTTTCATCATTAATTTCTGCATATTCATTCTATCTAGTATATTTTACCAATCATAAATT
Source organism: Tetrahymena borealis (assembly GCA_000260095.1). NCBI lineage: Eukaryota > Ciliophora > Oligohymenophorea > Hymenostomatida > Tetrahymenidae > Tetrahymena > Tetrahymena borealis. Next base: position 424,794 of record JH651236.1, on the reverse strand, counting down.
CGAAGTTAAATAAATAAATAAGCTGACTACTTGTTATTTTATAATTACTACCCCATCTTATGTTATTTGAATTTTAGAGAACCAGTTAAGCTTCAACAAATTTCTTTAGTTTAATTTCTTAATCTCAAAATATAAACACATAATATTACCTCAGTTCAATCTCATTTCTACACCAATTCACCACTCTAATTCATTAGCAGCTCTCAAGTAACCATTTTTGTTTCTTTTCTATTTTTATTTTTGTATCTAAAATGAATGTGAATACTCATTTAAAGCATGAAGAGTCTATTTCACTCTCCATTCCCCAGTCGAAAATGAATGGGAGTATTTTCGTAAAAATAAAAATTAAAAAATCATTTATTTATAGCTTTTACTTGTTTAGAGTAACTCTCTAAAATTTTATTTCAACACGTAATATTATCTTCCAAAAAGGATACAAATATCTTACTAATTTCCTTTATAAAATCATTAAAAGTAAAAGGGGACCCCTTTAAGTCATCGCGCAATTTAAGCAGTTTACTAAAAACTTAAAATATCTATCAGTGTACTTAATAATATTCATCAGCACAACTATGCAAACGTAATTTAAAAATACTTCTAAAGGGTCAGAATTATGTATTTCTTTAAGTTAAACTGAAAGAGAAAAGATAAGAGAAAGATAACTCTTAGCTCTACCTTTCGCGCAAAAAAATTATAAATATTATTATAATTGCGCAAGTAAATAAGTTCTATCAATAGATCGAGTTGGCTGCAACCAAATACTTTTAATTACATTTGCTACAGAAATTTATTTCAGAAGTATTTAATAAACAAATAAAAACAGATAATCCTTTGTGTCTTTGAATAAAGATTTAGATTCGCAAATCTAAATAAAAAATCTTAAATTTGTAATTTGGCATAAATTTTATCTTGGGGCCAAAAAACATTGCACAAGAGGAGAATTTAGCTGCTTTATATTTGCTTTAAAAATTTATTTTCTAAATTTTTCCTAGCTTAAAATCTTTAACCTAGATCATTAAATCAGTAACTATCCTATTTTAAATCCAAATTTAGATATATGCAGAAGGGGGAAAACTGTAATTATTAACTCTTCATTTCTTACTAATACTCTCAATCAATTGTAATATTAATTATTTAAATTAGAAATATTAAGAATTTATTAAAATCTTCTTTTTTATTCATAGATTCCAACACAAAAGTTATGTGAATAATCCAACGAAATTGTTAGAAAATTATCATTTTACTTGTAGAAATTTAGGGGTTTTATTTAGTAAATTAGATTGTAAGATTTACATACCTTTATATCTCAGGGAGAGAAGATATTAAAAAATTTATGAAAGAGACTGAATGGGTTGGGGTTAGTAGGGTGTAAAAGTGAATCTGTTCGAAATCAATAAAATTAAAGAATACACACCAGCTTGCTTGTTTGGGAAATATGTAGATTCTCAATATCTTTTCTAGTCTTTTATGATTATGATAGGTAATTAAAGTGACAAAGATAAAAAAATATAAAGGTTACATAATTAAAAAAGAAAAAAAAATCCCACTACTTGTATACTACTTGTTTGGAGAGAGAGGAGGAATAGAAAAGAAGATTATAGAACAATTGTAGTGAAATAATAGTTATGATTTATGATTAGATTTGGTATTAATAAATAATAAGTAAATAAATAAATAAATACCTATATCTAGCTAGTTGCTAGCTAATTTAAATTTATTTATCATACATGATACTTAATTAATTAAATTCTTTTCCCTTTAATTTTAACTAAATAAAATCCAACTCATGTTGTAACTAAATATTTTTATTTATTTCTTTTACTACTCACTCTCTCACAAACTCTATAATTATTCAATTAATCAATCAATGTATTTCTTTATTTATTAGTTTTTTCACAAAACCTTCCTTTTTTGTTGTATATATTTAGAAATGTAATCTATCTTTTATTGATGAAGATTTTTTTTTAATTTCTTAACTCCTATCAATATCTTTCCCCCAAATTCTGTTACAAATTTTTTTATTTTCTATTTGTCTGCTTTGGTTAAATATTTATTTTTCTTTCCTAAATAACTACCTTTATTGTTTTGTCTGGAAAGTATTCCCATAGAAAATGACTGTAAAGATATAAAAAAGAAAAGGAGTTCTCCTAAATAAACTAGTTGATATGAGTACTATGAAGTGGTGGATTTGATGAAATATGATGGAAAGAACAAGTTTTAATACTAATGATTAATTAAATAAGGGTGTAAAGTTACTAAATTAGGAGTGTTTCAAAAATGATACTCATCACTTATACTAACAAAAAATGATAATTTAATAAATAGATCCCAAGTGAATTTCTAGTAAATCAAAAGTGCCAGCTATTTTATTTTATTTTAATTCTTAGTAATTTCTGCTTTAATTTACCTTGATTTCTATTCAAATTAATTATTAATCTGATTAATCATAGAAACTTTAAAACTTTTTTCAATACAATTGTGTTTATAATTAATGAGAAATATTCGAACTCCCTCTACTAGAATTACAATTTTTAAATTTGAATATAATTTTCAAATCTACTTTTTAATTGTCACTATGATGTAATACTTTACTATTAATAATTATACTATTTATAAACATTTCTCAGCACTAATCCCTTAATTCAGGACTAAAATATTTAATAAGTCTATGAGTACAAAGAAGATTTAATTATTATCATAGAAAAGATCATTTTCTTTTTTGTTTAGAAAGTATTTTCTCTTCTAGTTTGAAAATTTAACTAACTTTTTCACTCCATCTTTGGTAATTTATAAAATGGACAGCTGTATTATAAAAAGAGAGAGATTTAATTTACAATTTTCAAAAAGAAAAAGACGTATATTTGCCAATTTGATTCAACCAAAAACATATTTCTTTTATACATTTATCTAATGGAAAAATTTCTTTCATGTAAAGTATTGCTGGCACGCTTAACTTAAAATAGATGTAAACGTCAGCATAAATATCAAATCCTCAAACCTTTGAGGCAAGCTTACATACAATTTAAATTATATTAAAGAAATATTGAATGGATATTTAAGCATTTCTACCCCATTTGTTTTCAATCTTTTTTAATGGATAAATAAAAAATTGGACAATACGGTCTCAAATACGTAAATATACGATTGGAGATAGCTTTATGGGTGATACAGATATTTCCTTACTAATTAAAATTTTATTTTAACAAATAAATCACCATTAATATAAGAATTGAATATTTTATAATAAGAATTTATGAAATTGAAAACTATATATAGTTTAAGGAGATAAGTGCTCTTTATATTGTAATTGAAAGTCAGTTTGACATTTAATATCATCTTGATAAGCATTTGATGCCCACCATTCTTTATCTTTGATTATTTTAAAATACAACACTTAAATATTTCATTTTAAGGTAGTTTTTAATGTGGATGAATTCTTAATAGTTATTAAAGCTAGAACAGATGTTTTATAATTTAAGACAAACTTTCTTATGGTAAAAAAGCTAACTATTTCAAATGTACTATCTATACTATAATTAGTCTCCTTCACTATTAAAAGAAGAGAATGTAGATATTATCATTCATTTATCCATAAACTATACAGCCTAAATCTTTTATTTACCATGTCAATTATTTGTAGTAATATTTTATATAAACTAATAAACAAATGTGGTAAATGATTGAACGTATCTCCTTTAGTTTTTAGTTAATTGTTTTATGTTACTTTATTTATTAAAAGAGTTTTTTATTTAATTATACCGATAAGAATTGGATATTTTACATAATTTTCTAAATGTACACTTTTACTTCTTTTATATAACTATTTTATTAAATTGCTTTGATTGATTTTCTGAGTCAATATGTATTTAGTCCAATCTTATATTACGAGATAGTTTTGATAAATTGATAGATAAGGTAAATTATAATATGAAGATTTAATAGATGTATTTAGTAAAGAGTGTTAAGTTTTGTTAAATTAATATATTTACAATTAGTTTATATTCAAATAAATTTTAATAAATGTATATAGATTATTATAACTATTTAGTAAGGAAAGAGTGGTATTTTTGATTAATAAAATTTAGCAATTTACATGAGCAATAATAAATATTAAGGAGTTTACAGATTATAAAAATTAATTCAAAACTTATTTTAATCAATATCTTTACTTTTTAACAAATAAATTTATAAATATTGATCTATTTTATTAAGTTTATTATCATTAGATAAATTAATTTATTTAATGAGTAAAGAATTCTTCAATATATGTCATAGGTTCGCCATTCTTATAAATGATATATCCCCTTGCAAAATTTACTTCACTTTTAGCTCCATCTCCATTTATTTCTTTTAGCTTCTCATTCCAAGTTACTAGATTTATAGATTTAATTTCTCTGAAGTATTCTAACTTTGCTTTAGTCATATTATGCCCTATAGCCACTGATTTATTCTTCATGACTTGTTCATATGTCTCTTTAGGCCAACTTTAAAAATAAATATTATATATAATACAATTAAATTTAATTAAAATAATCGTTAATCAAAGTATAATTAAAAAAAATACTAAGATCTTGCATAAACTAGAGGTTAATCTTTTGATTTTAATAACACAGTCCTCTTGACTAATTCTTCTATTAAACAAATAGAGATATTACTATTTACATTTTATCAAATCTTATAATTTTTACTATCAGGAAAAGTCTTATTTTCACTCAAATCATAAAGAAGATTTTCAATCTGTAATACCTTCTTATCATTCAAAATCTCTTCTTCAGCTATAAGCTATTTATTTTATTATTATAATAATTAATATTGTTTTACTTTTTAGCACATCCAATAAAGATTAAATTGATCATTTTTACTTCTGTTTTCACTGCTTCTTAAGTGATACTTTCTAAATTTTTTGTATTAGAGCCATCAGAAAGTAGGATTAGTCTCCAAAGGCTAAATAAAACAAATAAATTAAAGCATAATTATTAAATTTTATGAGGGATTTATATTCAAATTCAAATTATATACACACTGAATTCTGAGTCAGTAGAATCTCTTGTATAATTCTTCAAAATCTTAAGAGAATTTTCCATCTTGGAAATGTTTGTTTTGATTTGATTTATAGATATGAGTTAATATTATGCAAATTACTAAACAAATTTGATACTAAATATAATAAAATTATGAATGCGTTTAGATTAATTATCTTTAAAGTGTATTTTACTAATGTTTGTTTAATCATAGAAACGAATGTGTATTTAATTAAAATAAATCAAGATAGATAGATATTCACAAATAATTACTATATTAACAAGTAGTAAATAGAACATAGATAGAACTTTAAAAAGTATTTTACAGATCCTAATTAGCAACCAAAAACAACAAAATAGTAGATAGCTACATAAGAATTTATAAAAAGCTTAGAGTAAAATAAACAGTTGATATTAGCAGCTTATAAATAGTTTAAAATGGAAGATGAATAGAAGAATTATAGGATTACTATTTAAGAATAAAATTTTTTGACGAGTATGATATCATAATTCGATCAAAAGCTAATTAAAATTCAATAAAATGATATGAATAGAATTGCATGTTGTTTCACTGATGGAAAAGTTGAAATATTTGGTAAAGAAAATTGCGAAAATTTTGATCTGAAAAGTGATGTAAAGGATCCTGTTACTGATCTCCTTTGGTTCGAATAAAATCAACTACTATGCAGCCAAGATAAAGTTATCCATCTTTTTGACATTGAGAAGAAATAATCCATTCTTGAAATTTAAGGCCATTCCTAAACGATTTATTGCATTTGCAAAAATCAATATAATAATTTAATAGCTTCAGCAGGTATATATTTATTTTAATCTCATAAAATAATAACCCATTTTTCAATAATGCTTGATGCTTAAAATATTAATTCACAGTTAATATTTAATTTGTTTCCAACAAGTTGCAAGTTGCGGGAGAATTTTAAATTAATAAGTTAGAACAAATAAGATAGATACATATTTTATAAAATAAATATTTTAAATAATATTATAATTACTCAATTAAGATAGAATTATTTAGTTTATCAGTTATCTCTTTGCCATACAATTTATAGGCAGAGAATAGAAAGGTTAAGAAAGTTAAACATTAGATTCTAAAATGAGAGTTAATAGATTGAATAATAAATAATATTTTTACTTTAGATCTATCAAGGCATATTGGAATTTATTAGTTTTATTTTAATAACTCTTTAAATTATTGAAGATTTAATTAAAATAATTAAAAGAAGAATAAAATTTATTTAAACCTGTTTAGGTTGATGTTTTGATTTAACAAAAACATTTTAAATTTGTTTTCCCTTAAATAAATTACTGTTCATTAAATTTAATTTTGAAAAAATATAATAGGATAGGATAATACTATAATGTTATGGGATATAAGATAAAGAAAACCAATAAGTTTAATATTAGCACACTCAAGAAGTATTACTTCTCTTCAATTTTCTAGAGATTCCATGAACATAGTAAGTTGTGGTGCAGATGGTTTTACAAGAGTATTTAGTACTCACACAGGCTTATGCAGATGCACCTTAAATTCTGATACTACTAGTATACCAGCTTTTGTGAAATTTGCAGATAATAATTAATTTTTACTAGTTGATACCCTTGCCAATAAAATATAGCTTTGGGATTGGCATTAGCAAGAGTTGAGATAAATTTTTACAGGCATTTAAAATGATACTACTTATTTGGAGAGTTTTATGATAAGAGATAAATATACAAACAAATAACGCTTCTTACTAGGATATTCTGAAAAGAATTAAATTATTGTTTGGGATTTATTAACTGGAAACATACTTAAAAATTAGAAAATAAAATCAGAAACTTCTTTAAAATTATACTAAAAAGATGGGCTATAATCTAATGGCTTTTACTTATATGGCAATGATACTCATGAGATGTTTAAATATTCTATTGACATTTCTGTATAAAATTGAATTTATTCTACTTTTTATTAATCCTTAACCTGTAATTATTTATTGTAATTGATTATAATTTAATCAAAACATCATTAGCATTTAATCATTATTATTATTACACAATAATTTTATAGTAATAGTCTATTTTTGTTAGTTATGAGAACATAATAAAGAGTAAATTACAACTAAATTTCTTGAGGATTTAGAGAATTCTACTTCTCCAAATGCAATAAAAAAAAGAAAATATGAAATTATATTAGATTTCTTAGATTAAAAAGTGAAAATTACAAATATATTTAAGTAAATTAACTGCAAAATAATTGAATAATTCTCAAATATACTATACTTAGTCGTATTAGAAGAAGTGAAAGAAGCTAAAATAAATGTTGATTAGATTTGGTACAATCCTTAAATGAATAAATAAACATGAAATATAATATGTATTACAAAATAATTAAATGAAGGTAGATTTCTTCATAATTAAGAATTTAAAGCTATTAAAATAGTTTAATTTACTTATGAAAGAAGACAATCTTAATACAACATTTATTATTATAAAAAATAATTAAATACTAAATGTTGCTCATACTTTTTTAAATATTTTGTTGACACTTTTAATTAAAAATTAGTTTTAAATATATGTAACTTTAGTGATTAATTAAGGTGGATCTTATCTAAAATCTATTAATGATTGATCTAAAATATTTTTATTCATTTATAGGTTTTATATTTCTTTATTTATAACTTCTTATGAATTATATTTATTAGTGAAAAATAGTAAAATTTTGGTAGTCATTTGATTAACTAAATCTTAATTTAACTATTTAAATAAAGAATAATGTTTTAATTTGCTGATAATAAATTGTTTAAACTGTATCTTTTATTGAAAGGTTATTTTTTGATTTAATCAATCTGATGATGTTAAGAATTTATTGATATTTAGTTGAAAATAGGTAGAATATAAAAATTAATTTATTTATTAATTAAACTTATCTTTTTGAAGAATATTTGGATAATATAAATATAACGTACATAATACATTATATGTGAATAACCTTTTTATCATTAATTTTTTAATCATGTGTAAATGAATTTTTTAAGGAATTTTCTATGGAAATCACTTCTGACATTATCATTGATGAATCTTTGCTTTTCTTCTTTATCCCTCTTAGCTTGATTCTTAAACACACTGTCTTCGAACCATCTATTTGAACAACAAAATAATTTAATGAACAGAATTAAAGAATTAACAATATTACTTCTTTTTAAGATTATAAGATGATTGGTCAAGAAGAGGATTATGAGTTAAGAGGTTTTACTATCTTAATTTCTCTAGTTCGTCTTACTTTTTCAATTGCTATTATTATAATTTAAAAATCATTGCTATTACATCCTTTAATATAAAATCATATTTTTAATACCTTTTCTTTTTCTTCAGCCTCTCTTTATTCTTTAATTTTTTAATATTCTCTCATTAATAACTCTTCATCGTCATCATCATCGCTTTCACTGCTGCTACTTTCGCTAGAGCTATAGTATAAAATAAAATCGTTAATTAATATTATTGTATTTATAAAAATCAAATCAGATACTCGTCTTTGTTCTTTTTTTCATTTTCAGAATCAGAAGAAGAAGTATTAGCAAAATCTAAATCATCAGCATCTTGTGGGAAAGGATTAATTGATTCAGCAGCTTTCTTTTTAATAACTTCTTCATCAATTTCTTCACTACTACTAGATTCACTTTCCTCATCCTTTTCTCCTATTCCGCCAATTGGTTTATTTTTTATATCCTCTTCATCATCGCTTCCATATTAATTTAATTATTTAATCACATCCTACTAATTCGTTTTTAACTTTTTACGCTATTCTGGTTCTTTGTATGTTATTGGATCTTCTAAATTATTATTTACAATAAATTCCATTAAATTCCATCTAAATTCTTGCAATTTAATTTACTTTTGTCATCCTCTACTGTAAATATTCCTTTCTTTTCATTCTTTTCCTTAAGTAATTTCTTTTCTTTCTCTATCAATTCTGCCTTAAAGTCCTTGTATCTTAAATCATTTCTACTATCCTAACCATCTTATCTTACTTTTAAAGTGAGATGACCTGGGAGATCCTTTTTTATAAAAATATCATTTATAAATTCTTTAGGTTAACTTTTATATATTTTATAATCATTTAATGTCTAGATTTATTTATTACTCTTGATGAATATGATCTTGTTGGGACACTTAAGTTAGCTCCTCCGGTCTCAGTTCCTATTAATAACAAATATACATTAATTATTAATCTAATTCAATTATAAAAGGATGTTCTAGGATAGCCCTTTATTTTATATATTTTTTAGTTACCTCTTGCTGGTTACCAAGTAGGTTTATGTGCAGTTGTCATCTATTTTAGCTTTTAGATTTTTCAATTAAGAGAGTTTCTGATTAATATTTTTACTTTTAGTAATACTACTTTCTTTCCTTGAATTACTTAAAAAATTTAATATTAATCAAAAATGAATGAACGAATCAAAGCTTTAAAGCTGCATCACTTTTATAAATGTTAATAAATTAGTAAAAAGAGGTGAGGTTATCAATTACTTTTTCTACCTTTAATTTCCTTTAAATGCTATTAAATCTAAGTATTTGCGAATTTAACTTATTAAATAATATTTATTATCAAAAATAATTCAAAAAAAAATATTAAATTTCTACAATACTCATTTACAAATTTACAAGAAGAGATACTAAAAATGAAAAAATTATATATAGGATTAATAGGGTTATTAATTTTAGGAATGTTGGTAGGCAACTGCTATGCTTAAGTAGAAGAATAAGCAGACCAAGAAAATTAATAGTAAGATGAAGGAAATTAATAGTAGGGTGAATAATTTGAATACACTATGAAAGTCAATGATTAAGATTTCTCCCTATCTGAAGAATAATACACTTAACTTCTATAATTCTTCTAATAGTATGATGTTAACGGTGATGGATATATTGATCGTCAAGAAATTGTAGCTTTAGGTAAAATATTGAGTTAAGGATAAGGTGATGATTAAGATCCCTCAGAAGAAGAAATCAGCGAACTCATTGGAGTAGTTGATTAAGATAAGGATGGAGTATTAAGCTTCTCAGAATTTATTTCACTAGGATTTATGAGTGATGATGATCACGATGACCACGATCATGATGATGATGATCACGATCACGAAGGTCACTTCCATTCAGGAGAAGGAAATATACCATCTCACGAAAACGAAGATCTCTGATTTAAAATTTAATAAATAAATAGTAAAGAAAATAAACATACTAATCAAAACGTGTTTGGATAATAAAAGATCTAAAATTTATAGTTTTAATTGCATTATTTAAGATACACTAATTAAAATAACTTTTTGTATTGAATAATTGTTGAAATTAATTACTTTAAAAAAACTATTAAAATCTACACTACTAATTAATTAAAACATTTTTAAACATTTAACAATTTGATATTATTATTACTCTAAAATATTATAGTAATTATTTTAATAAATGTCAATTATTTATTAATACATTTTTTGAGCTTGATTAATATTTCATTAACAAAATATACTTAATTTTTAAAAACTTTTTTTTTGCTTAAAATAAATTAAATTATTTAATAAAATTAAAATCTTTATTACCTCCTTAAAATATTAAATATAAAATTTGAAAAATGTAAGTTATTTTTCTAACACAATGTATATATAATAATAGATTTAAATCTAAAATTAACATATATTAACATCAAATCAACGATTTTAATTCACAAATATCATCATAAAAAGAGTTCTCTTCAGATAATTCATCAGCTTTGGTATAATAATATATTCCCTTTTCATATTTAAATTTCTAAAATTATATGAGGGCTAAATGATGATAACAAGAATCATCTTCAAAAATTTTAATTGATTTTTTAAAATACAGATTAGAATGATTCACTTATTAGGAATTTTTATAAATAATTCCTATATTATAAAGAGCAACATCCTATTTAGGATTAATTTCTAAAGATTTTTTAAATTCAACTAATGCCTCTTTAAACCTTAATAATTCCATTAAAGCTTAACCTTTATTGTTATAAGCTTAATCATCCCATGGATTTATTTCAATGCATTTATTGTAGCATTCAAGAGAAATATCAAATTCTTTTTATTCACTCTTTGTATAACCTAATCCATAATATGCTAAATCATTTTTTGGGTTTTAAACTATAGCTTTTTAGTAAAACAATACAGATTTCTCATATTAATTAGTACTTTCTAAAATATCTCCAAGAAGAAAATTACATATATCATTATCAGGATCTATTTCAATTACTTTTTCAATAGCTTCTTAAGAAATTTCATCACGATATGCAAAATTACTCACTCCTACCAAAAATAAGGAAATAAAACTTTTAGTATCTATATCTTTAGTTTTTTTACACTTTATTTTTAGTTACTTTTGTTCATTATTTAAAGAATAATATTCCTCAGGTAGTATTATAAGATTTAAAAAATATTAAAGAAGATAGGGAATAGAAGGGCTTAGAGAACCAAAACTTTAATGCAAGATAAAAATTAAGACTTAGTTTATATCATAACCAAGATAATCCTTAATTTCAAAAGATTCTTCTTTTTCTTAAATAATGTTTAGTATATGAATGTATGATACACCTGTTAGTGCATAGAGACATATTCCTATAGGCCATAAATCTTCTTTGACTTATAATTATATTTTTTAACTTCCTTCAATCTTTAAAAATTTAGGTTAAAAATAAAATAGTTCATTCTTTTCAATTGCAGTAATGAATAGCTTTTACAATTCTAATGAATTAATTTCTTTCAGAGTCGAGAAAGTTGAGAATTT